>WBNM01041489.1:0-29537 GCA_013399055.1 Ramphastos sulfuratus
CAGGGCTGCTCTCCAGCCAGGTATCAAGCCTTCCATGATATGTGAAGATTTAGTAGAGCAAAGAGCTGAGTCTTTGTGTGAAAAACATTCTGATTCGTCTGACTTCTGCTTCCAAGACAGCTTTTTTTCTTAATATAGAAACAGATGGCTCACTACTAAACTTAGGCTAAAAAAAAAAAAACTAACCATAAATAAAATTGACAAATAGGAGCATAAAACATGAAATAAACCAGAGCTCAGTCTTTTATATTAATGTTGATCATGAAAAGACATTACAATAAATATATATAAGAAATTCCTCTGCCTTGAGGGCCTTAATAGGTCCTCAGCATTAGTCTGCATCTTCTGTGTGTTTTTAGGAACTTGCTGCTGCTCACATCCAAGCAGCAGCAAGTTCCTGAAATTTTTTTTTCTTTTTTGAGGTAGATCTAATTTGCTGTAGATCATTGAATTCTTGCACTCCTTTTCAGCAAATGCACTTGCCTTTGATACTTACATGTTTGTTCCTGCTGTCTGGGGGGCTCCAATATTGAAATTTAATGATTTTTCATTTCTGTTGATATGCACAGAACCATAGAATGGCACAGGTTGGGAGGGACCATAGAGAATCACCTACTCCAACCTCCCTGCCATGGGCAAGGATGCCTCTCAACTAGATTCATCTGCTCAAGGCCTCATCCAACCTGGCCTTAACACCCTCAGGGAGAAGACATCCACAACCTCCCTGGGCAACCTATTCCATTGTCCCACCACCCTCATACTGAAGAACTTCTTCCTAAGAGCCAGTCTAGACCTACTCTCCCTCAGCTTAAAACTGCTTCCCCTTGTCCTATTGCTAGACACCCTTATGAAAAGTCCCTCTCCAGCCTTCCTGCAGGTACTGAAAGGCAACTTCAGTTACTGGAAGGGATTGGCCACTTGTGGTTGATGTGTTTCAGTCAGAATGTCAGGATCACCTCTGTTTTGCCTGAGAAGGTAAATATTTGCCCTGGTCTGACAACCCAGGTGTGAGTCTGGGAAATCATTGTACTTCTTAGAATGAAACTGGGTTTTTGTAGAAATTATGTAGTTTGACTGGCACCTAAGTTATCAGGTGGGCGTTTTTGAGATCAATATTGCACTGCTACAGAAGTATCAGTAGCTTACTAACTGGCATCTTTGCTAACAAAGTCAATGCTAGGCTTCTAAGAAGGTTCAGCCATGTCAAGTGAGAAAACTCATGGCTGTGTCAAAGCATTAGTTCATGTGCAATTCCCTGTTCTGGTCCTGGGCTGCAGCAAGAGCNGATGTTAGCAGCAGCTTTTAAGAGTATTTTACTCCTCAGAGGCACAGAAAAGAGTGTGTATTCCAGCTAGAAAAGGGAAGCTGGGATTACTCTGAGTTCTGGTTGCAGCTAGGAGATTCTTTGATTGAAATTGTCTCAAACTGCAAACCCTGCTATTTTGTGGCAGACTGGTTTCTGGTTGTTAGCACTACCAAGAGTACAACTGTGTTGGGTCTTGTGGAGTCCTCTGTAGTCATTGAATAGGTTTCCATCCAGCATTTAAATTGAAACAAGCTCACTACTGGTAATAGAGCTTTTCCACATCAAAGCCACATAAGCCAGACAACATGAAATATCCTCCCAAGAAGCTGCAGAGTCTCCAGCTCATCTTCACAGGGC
The DNA here is from genome assembly GCA_013399055.1 of Ramphastos sulfuratus. NCBI lineage: Eukaryota > Metazoa > Chordata > Aves > Piciformes > Ramphastidae > Ramphastos > Ramphastos sulfuratus. Next base: position 1,664 of record WBNM01041489.1, read on the forward strand.
TTTTGTGGTTGGCAGTTATGGCTAAGTCAGCCTGATTTAGATGCTTCAAATCACCCACACTCAGAATGTGGCCATTGAAACTGAAGAAAGGGAGTAGGTTTTCCATTTTCAGACACTTGGTGAAAATCTGTGTTTGGTTCCAAAAGTGAAACACCTGAGTCTGTATTTAGAGTCTATGGTTTTGGACATTCTGGACTGAATAAATTATAAAATGCTCTGTTAGCCTGGTGGAGCTGTTTCTAAATCTCTAAATCTATAATCCAGAACAAATGTTCTTCTCTGGAGAGGGAGACATTAGGTGTTGAAAATACTTTCTCTTGGGGTCACCACTTGATTGGGATTTAAATTTTCCTTAGCTGCATTTTTAAATTTTCTAACTGAACTAATACTCTGTTCTGACAAGCTCAATGCATTTCAGTCCTGGCCTGATGTCACTGGTGTTTTAAGTTACTTTGCATTTGATGCAGCAGTATCAACTGTGCTGACTAAAGGGGGAATTGCAGTGGTGATTCCATTGTCTGCACTGTTGGCACATGCAGTTTTTATGATGTGTTAACTCTTAATTGTTATAATTGAAAGAAGTATGCTTGGATTGTTATATACCAGAGAGGTGGTTTTTTTTTCTTCTGCCAGGTGTCTGCTGGAGTGCCTTCAGAAGGGGATCAGAATGGCCTCATGGGGAGAGTGGATGAAGGAGTGGATGAATTTTTCACAAAGAAAGTGACAAAAATGGATTCAAAGTGAGTTCAAATTTAATTGCTCTTTAATTTAAATTTAAAAGTAAAATCCATCCTGATAGCTAGACAGGTAGCACTTATAACTTGTGTGTGACTTCTGTTCCCTATATCAAGGGTTACTGTTATCAAAGTCAGAAAATACCTTAGTAGTCAAGACATTGTGATTTCAATTGCCCTCTGTTAAAAATGACTACTTAGAAATAAATTGCTTTAATATATAATAGGGAGGGAGCAATTATTGACCAGCATGTATTTTCTTCATTCAGTTAACTTCATTTTACTCTGGAGCTCACTGGAGCTGAAGCAGAACTGTGTATTGGTTGAGGATCATCTCTCCAATGCTAGTAGCACCCACAGGTGACTGTCCAGTAAGGACTGCCACTGGGTACAGTATTTTGGCAAATGACAGTGCATTTACCTTGGTTTAGAAATGTGCAAAGATGTGTTCCACCAATTTCAGATTTAGGCAGTACCTTCATCTGACAGATCTGTCTCCTTCAGCTTTGTGTGAAGGTTGTACAACTTACACAGTCGCTCTGTAGCTGGTTGGAGATTTACACAACTGTGCATCTAGGTGTCCTGGCATTCATGCATGTTTGTGCACATACACACAGACACACACACACACAAAGACTTGCATGAATAAATGAGAAAGCTAAGGTGATTTCCAGAGAACTTGGAATGACCCCTTCTGTGATGTATGTGACATGCACTAAGGAAAATGGGAAGTGGTAACTGGTAGATAGCTGTGGCAGGGAAAGCAAACATTTTAAAGGCACTGTGAGTTATAAATACCTGCAGTGACATGTGAAGCCATGTGTGGTGTATTATGTGCAGTGGTAAAATTACTGTAGCTTTGAAAAATGGGTTTGCCAGGTTAAGGGTTGTAGCCAACTCATCACTAAACCATGTCACTAAGCACCACATCTACACATTGTTTAAATACCTCTGGGGTTGGTGACCCAACCACCTCCCTCTGCAGACTTTTCCAAAGTTTGACTGCTCTTTCAGTAAAGAAATCCTTCCTGATCACAGGATGTCAGGGATTGGGAGCGACCCAAAGAGATTGTCAAGTCCAGCCCCCCTGCCAGAGCAGGACCAGACAATTTAGCTCAGGTCACACAGGAACACATCCAGACAGGCCTTGAAAGGCTCCAGAGAAGGAGACTCCACAACCTCTCTGGGGAACCTGTTCCAGTGCTCTGTGACCCTTACAGGAAAGAAGTTCCCCTTGCATTGAGGTGGAACCTCCTGTGCTGCAGCTGCCATCCATTGTTCCTTGTCCTCTCCCAGGGAGCAAGTGAGCAGAGCCTGTCCCNTCCACTGGTTACAGCTCTCCAGCTGGACCTGGCACCATTGATCACCACTCTTTGAACTCTGTCTTGTAACCAGTTCCTAGTCCACCTCACTGTCTGCTCTTCCAGCCCACACTTCCTGAGCTTGCTCACTAGGATGTCATGGGAGATGGTGTCAAAGGCCTTGGTAATGTCCAACCTAAAGCTTCTCTGGCACAACTTGAGACCATTTCCTCTTGTTCTATTGCTTGTTACTTGGGAGAAGACCCCCACCTCACTACTAGCCTCCCTTCAGGCAGTTCCAGAGAGTGAGAGTTCTCCCCACAGCCTTCTTTTCTCCAGGCTAAACACCACCACTTCCCTAAGCTACCCCTCCACAAGACTTGCACTCTAGACCCTTCACCAACTTAGTTGTCCTTCTATGCCCTGTATGTGCACTGAAAGCTTGGGCAGAACTGTCTGCTATTGCAAGCAAGGGGGTGCCCAGTGCAGATGAAATGTCTGCTTGTCTTCATTGTACCACATGAAAGGCCTCAAGACAGCCTGGTCAATGTTAATTGTCCAGGTTTTAATTTAGAGATGCTAGTAATAAGTGGGCACAGGGCAATGTATGGACCATGCAAGGCATCAGCTCTGCCTAGTAGGAGTCATTTGGTACACAAAAGTGTGAGGGAGGAAGAGAGTGGACAAGAGTTTAAAATGTCTGTGTCTTTTATTAGGAGACCATCAACTAAAAGTTCAGATGGCAATGAGCCCAGTGAAGCAGGGGATGAGAAGAAGAAAAGAGACTCAAGGAAGAGTGGCTTCCTTAACTTAATTAAATCAAGAGGATCCAAATCAGAGCGTCCTCAGACTGTGGTGGTGGCAGAGGAGCCCTCCTCACCCAAAGTTTCTTCAAAAAGTCCAGCTGTGGACACAAGCAAGAAAGAGGTAAAGCCAGCAGAGCAGAATGGTGGTACAGAGCGCTCTGAGGAGTTAAAGACTCCAGACTCAGTGGAGGAGGTGCAGTCTGATGATGCAGCAAAGGCTGACAGCAAAGGAAGCCCACAAGGAGGCCGGAGGTATGGCGTGCAGGTGATGGGCAGTGGACTTCTGGCAGAAATGAAAGCCAAGCAGGAGAAGAGAGCAGCCTCTGCTCAGAAGGTGAAGGCAATTTGATTTCTCTTGAGTTGTTGAAAAACTGAGCAAGAGCTAGGTGTCTCGAGGGAAGGTGGGTTGGGTCTACAAGGGTTGGTGAGTGGGATTTTCTGCCAGGAATTGCAGTGTTCCTGCTCTCTGCTGAGGTGGTTGAATATGGGTCCCCTGGCCAGGGCCTAGGCTACACTTGTGCAACAAGCGGTGCACCCTTACGCTCGCATTTTCTCTCCTCCCACAGAGGAGCTGACAGCAGCTCTTGTACTTGATGTCAAGGCACAGAAGAGAACACACAGCTGTTTGCATGTACTGCAGAGTAATTTTGGGGTGACTGGTAAGCACAGGATGGATGCCTCCAGTCTGTGATGTGTGTTCACATCTAATGGATGCATGCTTTACAAAAGCTAAAGCAGGCTTCTTACTCTGTGCCCTCAGCATGCCAGTACCTCAGGTGTCTGGCAGAGTTAACTACCATGGCAGCTATATGTACTTTTCTCTTGTGGAAGGTGATGTAGAAAGATGGAGAGATGTATTTTAAATGATATATTCCATGCAGAGAACCAAATCTGGCTTCCAGACACTGTTTGCAACTATCTGCCTTTTTGTGTCCTTTTGTACCACACCTAATTGTTTTTATGCCTTTGATTTCTGTGTTGCAAACACTAACACTAAAACAAAATAAGCATATGTTAAAAAAACCCCAAAACATCTATTCATAATTGTCTGTCCAGATTCCCTTCACTCTCTAATTTTCTCTTCTGTAAAGTGCTGATGTGCAGGAACCTGCTCCACTTTGCAGACATGGAATACCCTTGTGTTGCCCCATAGCATTTTGCACCAACTTTTTTTTGCCTGATGCTTATTTCCCATTGAACTTTCCCATTATCATCCCCTGCTTGCTCCCAGCTGCAGTTGACATGTTCTAAAATTCTCAAAGATTCCACCTTTTTGTTCTTCCTCCTCTCTTCCTCTTCAACATTCAGGGCACTCCCCATTATCCTCTCTCCTCTGGGAGGTGCTGCCTTACAGCAAAGCTCATCTTCCTTTAGCATGTTGCAGAACTTTATTACTCTGACCAAGCAAGGCACACAAAGTTCATTTTTAGCTTTCTTCATAGCTTGTCATGATGTCTGAGCCTTTCCTGCAGATACTGGAGTCTTGTAATAACCAGATTCAAAGTAGCACAGAAGTTTATGGCTTATTAAAGGGATCCTTAGCATTAAAATGAATTTTCTAAAGAAATGCTCAATTCTCATCTTTCTCACTGGTGCTGAATAGTGCCCATGAATGATCTCATGGATTTCTACCTTGAATGCTGCATCCAGTTGTGGTGTGCCCATCATAAGAAGGGCACAGTTGTTGGAGGAAGTTCAGAGGAGGGCCATGAAGAGCTGGAACACCTCTACTATGAGGATAGGTTGAGAGAGCTGGGATTGTTCAGCCTAGAGAAGAGAAAACTCCAGGAGCACCTTATAGCTGCCTTCCAATACCTGAAGGGATCCTACAGAAAGGCTGGAGAGGGACTTTTTGTAAGGGTGTGTAGCGACAGGACAAGAGAGAATGGTTGTAAGCTGAGGGGAGAGTAAGTTCAGGATTTTAGGAAGAAACCCTTCAATAGGAGGCTGGTGGGACTCTGGAATAGGTTGCCCTGGGAGGTCATGGATGTCTCCTCCCTGGAGGTGTTTAAGGCCAGGCTGGATAAGCTGAGAGCCATCCCTGCCCACGGCAAGGAGGTTGGAGTAGATGATCTCTAAGATCTCTTCAGCCTAAGCCATTCTATGATTCTAAACTACCAACTTCTCAGGTAAAGGCCTTATGATTTTAAATGTGTTATGCTCTCCCTATAACTTCTAAAATACAAAGATACTCCACACTATATATTTTACAGCTGCATAAATTATGTATGCTTGGAGCTTACCAAGTCCATAACTCTTGTCATCTAAAGCTAATCAGATCTGGAGTGATGTGACTGAGTAGAATATTAGCATGTGTCATTTTATTTATTTATTTATTTAAAGTGGAGAGCATAGAAGTCCTCTTCAATTGATGAGTTTTTATAGCATTCATTGAAAACATTAATTCCACCCATCCAAAAGAGAAAAGTTGTTGCCTTTTCCCAGTGTTTTATTTTCAATTGATGAGTTTTTATAGCATTCATTGAAAAGGTTAATTCGCCCCATCTAATAGAGGTTTAGTTTGAAAGAAAAGAATGTTATTGATTTTATTTTTTTCATTAGATTTTATCCAAATACATATTTATGGAATGCAAAAGTAGACTTTTCTTTTTTTTAAGAGTGACAAGTGAATTGAAATAGGAATTTGTGCACAGCAGGTCACTGAATTATGCATTCTTAATGTTGCCCAGACCACATAAAATTGAACTGCCATTCAGAAGAATTCTTCACCTACTTCATCAGAGGTTTGTGGTAGTGTATAATTTAAGGTTTGCACTTTTATTCATGAAGGGGAAAATCATGCAGTATCTGGATGGTTAAGCTACAAAAGACAGCATCCTGCAGCTGCTACCCTGTTCAGGATGGGTATGGCATAAACTTCCCTAATGTCTTCACATCTATCAGAATGCCAGTATGATAGAAAATTTTTGTTTTCCTTCAAGGTACAGATGGCTGCTTATATTCTGAACTGTTTTACATGAAAACAAAGCCAGAAGGAATTTACTATTTCATTCATACCCTACCACAGTCTTGTTACAGATACAAGTGCTGAGCAGGTGCACAGTAGATGGAAAGATGGTAAAGCCTTTTTTTGTTTTCTTTTGCTTAGAACTCAACGTGGGAATTGGCATTAATGGTTGAGTGTTTGCAAATCAGTGTTGCCTGCAGGATACAGAAAAAGATCTTTTAGCTCCATCTAGTGTTTGCAGATTACAGTTTTAAATACCTAGAGCAAGACCTGTGAGCACACCGAGGTGATCTGTAACACAAACAGAGTGACAGGGGTTGGAAGGGACCTCTGGAGATCATCTAGTCCAACCCTGCTGCCAGAGCAGGTTCATCTAGAACGTTTTGCATTGAGCAGCATCCAGGTGGGTTTTGAAAGTCTCCAGAAGTGGAGACTCTACTATCTCTCTGGGCAGCCTGTTCCAGTGCTCCACCACCCTCAAAGTTCCTCCTCGTGTTTAGATTGAAATTCTTGTGTCAAGTTTCTGTCTGTTACCTCTTGTCCTGCCACTGGACACCACTGTAAGAAGACTGTCCCCATCCTCCTGACACAATCCCAGATGTATTTATGAGCATCGGTAAGATGCCTCCTCCAGTTTATTCACTCTTAATGCCACCCAGCTCTGCAGTATTTCCCAACCTTGCATGAATTCCTTTTAAAAGCAGAGCCTGGTCATTATTTCTCTACAGGATAAAGTCACCTGCAGTTTTCTGATGTGACTGACAGCTTCTCAGAGTACATTTTTGCAGCAAGTGTTTAGTGTTGTCTGGGGACCATAAGCGGTTTGTAATGTACATACAGCAAGTAGCCAAACATGACAACATCCTGACTGCATTTTTAAGTCCTACACTAATAGATGCCACCCCTGGCATCTTTTCTCTGTACATAATCATATTTCCTCAGTAGTCCCATAACTAGGGAGGGAGGATCAGTGAAATCAATTTTCATATTGTCATTCAGCTCTCTTAGTATTCAGCTTCAGTAAATAACTTATGTGTTAGGGGGAAAAATCTTTACTGAAAGAGTGGCCAAGCATTGGAACAAGCTGCCCAGGGAACTGTTGGAGTCACCATCCCTGGAGGCATTCAGAAGATGTAGACATGACAGTTTGAGGCATGGTTTAATGGGAATGATAGTGTTGGGTTGACAGTTGGACTTGATGATCTTAAAAGTCTCTTTCAACCTTAATGATACCTTCAATGTTTACACAGGAAAACAGGTACTTTGATGAAAGCTCACAAGAATTCACATGCCATGAAGATAATTGTTGATAAATTCAGTCCTCATAATTATTCCCCCACCCCCAGTGTCCAACCCCCCCCCAAGATATGGAATTAAAATCCAGGAGGTAAAAAATATATAGTCAAGTCAGTCTTACAAAGAAACATGGGACTTCAGGAGGTGCTGAGATGAGAATTTAGCCAAATCTAGCCAGTGACAGTCAAGAAATGGGAATAAAAACTGAGTTTCAGCCAATGTTGCTGTTAGCTTTGGAGACAATGTTGTTTTGTCTGTATGAACACCATTCTGATCCTACAAGTCATGGCATTTCTAGAGTGCTGCTGACTCTGAGGCTTTGGTGTTTGGCTTACATGTGGTTTTTGACATGCAGATGATTTTATACTTAAAACCTATAGAAATATAATCCCTTAGGGTAAACACTGATGTCAGTATCAGATTTGCAGTACAAGAAGTTTAGTGGTGGTTCTAATAGCATCCTCCTTATTGCAGTGTGCCATAAGTGCACACCTGTACTCAGTGAAGAGATCAGGAAGAGGAGGAGCATTACCCTGCCAATTCTTACACAGGAGGGGCAGGCACTCAACATCTCCATTCCTTCCTTTGTTTTAGGAGCTATGAGATTACTACATAGATTTTGCTATGAGCAAAATGGAGGTATCAGCAAATTTGTAAGGCCAGCCATGCTGTTTTCTGCATTGCTCCCCAAAATCTACTTCACTTGAAATGCCAGTGTTGGATTCCCACCACAGGGGAAGGACACTTGGCTAGTGTGGATATTTAGAGAGCACTCCTTGAGGTTTATATTTAAAATACCATTTACACTCTCTCAGTTTTTTCTATACTTAGTATATGCTTCTGCTGCTTGTAACCATTCTCATCTTTCCTACATTCTCTGTTGTCCCAGTTTTTATCTGCATGCTGTACTCACCAATCTTTTGGATTGCAAACTCCAAAGGGCAATGTCTGCTGTGTGCTACCTGGCACCTGGTGGAGGTTTCTGAGTGGGACAGTCAGCATCAGCATCAATATGCTGCTCCTCACAGGGAAGCTGAGCTAAAGTAAAAGCAGCTGGTTGACTGGAAAGACAGAGGCCAGTGGCTTCTCTTGGTGACTGAAACTTTGATATATTATGCTAAACCACACTTAATTTCTTTCAATGTGCTGACATTTTTAGCTGTTCATTCAGTTAAGTCTCAAGTGCTGTATTTGAAACTGAAGATCAAGTTTGAGTTATTTTAATCATAGAATGGTAAGGTTGGAAGGGACCTCAAGGATCATCTAGTTCCAACCCCCTGCCATAGGCAGGGACACCTCCCACTCAAGGCCTCCTCCAACCTGGCCTTGAACACCTCCAGGGAGGGAGCAGCCACAACCTCCCTGGGCAACCTGTGCCAGTGTCTCACCACCCTCACTGCAAACAACTTCCTCCTAACATCCAGTCTAAATCTCCCCTCTGCCAGTTCAAACCCATTGCCCCTTGTCCTGTCATTGCAAGACCTTGTCAATAGTCCCTCCCCAGCCTTCCTGTAGCCCACTTCAGATACTGGAAGGCTACTCTAAGGTCTCCTTGAAGCCTTCTCTTCTTCGGGCTGCAGAGCCTCAACTCTTGTAGCCTGTCCTCATTTTTGTGTGTGGGTGAGCATAAGAACCAGTTGGCTGTCATATTCAAGATCTAGATCTTCAGCAAACGACTTTTACACCTGATTTTAAATATAGAGCTCTTTGGAGGAAAGACTATTTCCAACTGACACCTTCAGTTTCAACTCTTGTCACCTTAGGAGACCTGCTACGTGGGAGGGAGGGTGTCATGGCAGCTTTGCTAGACATGCCACTGTTAGTTACAAATCAGCATCGTTTTCTTCCTGCATAGATCTCCAAGAACTGGAAGAGAAACAACAAGAGAAAATCCACTGTCTACTACTATCACATCACCACTTTCTCTGCCTTATGCCTTCCAAATTACAGCTTTTCTCCCTGAGAGAAACACTGAATGTTACTACTTACAGATGTATTATTAATATGAGAACTTTTTTTACTCTTTCAGAAACTTGGGAATGACACAACTCCCAGAGAGGCTTTTGACACTGCACTGAGCTCAGAACGACTGGATGGAAGTGGTACAGGTAAAGATTTGAGTTTCCTGGCATAAATTCTTTCTAGAAAATGCAAAATGTCTGATCCCTCTCCAGGTTGTGCACCCACAATTGCTTAGGCAGAATAGGAGTTTACTTGAAAAGGATGAGGAACAAGCTAACTTAGTGTCCCGTTGGACAGCACTTCTCACAAAGTCAGCTTTAGGGTTGAGCTGACAGCTTAGCTTTTACTTGTGTTCCACGGTGTGCAAGAGGGAAAGTACTTGTGCCTGGGGCACCTTCAAAAGGATGCTGAATTGTAATGGGATCAGCAGAGCTGAAGCTGAACCCAGGAGCCAGCAAAAATGTCTGCTCGTGAGGAAGCGAAACTTCCGCATATACCTGATGACCTAAATATGACCAATTCACAAGGTGTAGTCTGTGCACACTCTCTCTTGAGTAATCTTGCCTGTAGGCTGTTAGAATAGGAAGAATAGAATAGCTGGGCTCTTCCTGGGGTTTACCTGGCTTGAGCAAAGCCAGGGCTGTCTGCAAAGTTGTGGAGGCCCCTGGACGCTGCACACATGCACTCCATCATGTGCCAGCCTTGCAGTCCTTACAACACTGATTCCCTTTGCACCTAATCCTGCTGTGCCCTTGTCAAGCTGTAGTTCTGGGCCCTGAAGTGGCTGTGCCTACATTACACCTCAGGACAAGATGAAATTCTGGTCTCTGTGCATACTTTTGGGACTGGTTCAGAAGGGATTTATCTCTGGGGATTCATGCATACCACATTCACTGGACTGAAAGGAATGGACTGAGCTAGGGAATTCAGCTCTCATTTCTCAACAGTAGTGGTTAGTTATCCTGCAATGATGGTACACAGAGTTGCCAAAGCATACAAAAGTAAGGCTGAAATCAAAATCCAGATGTAGCAATCTTGGCTGAACACTTCAGAAACTAATTTTCAAGTTTTATACCTTCCTAAAGCAAGTGTTAAAAGCTAGTCTGTACAGAGCACACTGAACTCTATAAATCAGCACTTTTAAAGCCTGCTTATCTTTTGAGGAGAGCCTTGAGTGCTGTGTGTCTCTTGATGCCATCAAACTGGAAATCAGAGGAGCAACAATAGTCTGTGCTTGAGGCATTATAGTAGCTGCTTGAGGTATTAGATTAGCTGGGGGTGGCTGACCCCAATTTTTGTCTGGTCCTGACACAATTCACCCCCACCTCACTGCAGTGTTCATGAACCTCCCTTTTGGCTTCCAACTGTCAGTTCTTTCTTTACCACTCTTGCTGGAGAGCTCCCTGAGGCTCCTTTATCCTGTTGTGACTACAATTTCTCTTTGTTTTGAGTTCATTTATCCTAACTTACTGGGTTCTAATAATATTAGCAGGCCTGAGGCTAGGAAGGCAAGAAAGAAAGTTAATGGAAAATTGCTGGAGGTTGCTACAGAAAAACTGTAAAGATGCAGAGACGAAAAATAAGGGGAATTTTATTCCTTGTTTCATGTCTGGATGTTGCCTGCTTATTTTCTATGCACACATGCAGAGGTGAAGCTCTCCTGCTGTTCTTGCAGCACGAAAGCTGATTGCATAGGTGTGGGCACAAACTCCCTGTCACGCACTCTCACAGACAAGCACCATGCAACTCTGTCTAGTTTGCCAGACTTTAACTCCACCTGGGCTGAAAAAGAGCTACATAGGCTGGAGAAATGTATTGGAGATTGGCTTGCAACAAACTGTATCAACAATCCTTTCCTTTCCACTGCCATTAAAATGTCTTTGCTCAGAGCTTTCATAACAAGCAGGATTTGTGAAAAGGATTAAAGGGTAGGTAGGTCCAGTCAGCAGCTGTGAGCACATACTTGGCTGTGCCAGGCACCATGGCTACCAGTCTGCATTTTGGTTAGTCTGTAATCCTCGTGTGAGAATAAAGATGTGACAACTGTTGGAAGTCCCAAGCTAATGCACAAGTTCAAAGGTTGTCATTATAGAATCATAGAATNACCTGCCATGTCCTTATAGCTGCCACTTACCTTCAACCTTCTGAAAGCTACAGCCTAGGAAAATAGGGCAGGTGTTCTGCTTGTTTGCAGCTTAGACTCCAGCCAGCTTTCTACCAGCTTGCACAGCTAGAGAGAACTGATTTGTTGCTTGGAAGTCAGTGTAGCTTTATCTCACAATGCCTCAGTCTTTCTTTGGAACAAAGAGAATGCTGATAAGCTTGCTAACGTGTGGAAACTGTAATCCATGTTAGAGAAGTCAAAATAATATCTAAAGAATACTTTGATCTCAGCTAAGTTTCAGAACCTCCTCTAATGCTTGCTAGAAACAACAAATAAAAAGATGCAGCCTGCTGATCACACATTTGGGATTTCTTTTCTGGGCCAGGATTCTCTGTTGATCTTGGATACCCAACCTTTTGTCTGTAAAAACACAAACTGGGCAAAGTCTGCCTTTTCCACTCATCCATTGCAGCTTTCTCAGCAGGTAGGCTGCACCATCTGCTCCCAGAAATATGAAGGAAGAATAAGGTCTAGCCAGCTATCACCCCAAATATTTTGAAAGATGCCATCACCTCTGAGCAATTGGATTATGAAGCTTAGCATGAGTAAGAACTAGCAGTTTTAGATGCTTTTCTTGCAGTGCTTTTGAATGAAACATTAGAGATCCACTCACACAGCAGTGCAGCACTGCCAGGTGAATTAAAGAAGGTCTTGTCCACACCAGCACATCTATGCACAATGTGTTCTGTGTTGCAGGAAACTTTATTTCATGTGTCTGTTTATTTTAGTGCCTAAACTCCAGCAGAACCTTCCAGAGAGTCGATTTGCCTCAAGTAAAGGTGACTCCATCTCAGCATCCTCAGAAAAAAACTCAAAAGCTGAACCAAAGGCAGAAGCTGGTGCAAAGGCAAGAAGTTCTTCCAATACACCAACCAGCCCAAAGCCCCCACTGCAGTCAACCAAGCCCAGCCTGGCAGGACGCCCCACGGTGCCACAGAAGCCACGCTCTGCCTCTCGTACTGGTGAGGAGCTGCTCTGGCCATTTCTTATCCCCACCTGGGTATTCTCAGTGCTGTTTGTGTGTGCTGTGGAGGAGACACTCGTGGCCACTTCCTGAACAGAAGTTAAATGTAGAAGGACAGGTTATTTTGTCACTTGCCCTTGACTTGCACTCTTCTTTTCCACCTCCCCTGCCCTGATTCAAGTCAACTTGCTAAAAGGGTTTCATCTGTGATCTGCAATTTAAAGCCTGAGGAGCAGCAAGAGCAGCATCAGCAGAGCTGTTGGGAGGTAGCTGACGTTCACAGAAGGGGCAAGCACAGAAAGCTACTTCAGCATCAAAGCCCTGTTGTAGTAGCACTGACAAAAATAACTGTATCTTCATAACTGTGTTTTCTCTGAGCACCTTAAATGCTAACATTCTGGGGCTTTTCTGGCAGGCTGCTCTTCACCCCTTAAGCAAATGCCTACAATTTTTAATAACTGGTACAAAGTGACAATCTCTCATACTGCCATCCCTTGCTTTGCCTTTTTTTCCTTTCTTTATTGCCTTTGATAGGAAACAGTTGTAACTGCTTTTTATAACCCTGCAAGACTGCTGGTTGACTGATTAGAACTTCTGCTCTGTCCTAGCCTCCTGCTCAGATGCTACCTGAGTATTTCCAGCAGTGGGAAATATTCCAGCAGGTCACCCATATCTGTGTCTGCCCTGTGTTTAGTAGGCCAGTGTCACAGCCCCAAGTACAGCCACTGCACTGGAGGAGAAGTAAATGCTTAGTTACTGACTCCCCCAGTAGCTGTGGCAAATACATCATCTTAATTGCTAATGGCTGAGAACCATGAGCATAGCCATCTGTAAGAGCTCACAGACCCTTGGCTTTCACCATACTCACTGGTGACTTTACAAAGATGTCATGGTGACCTCAGAAAAATGGAGAATGAGGGGGCAGAGATACTACAGCCTCCTCCCCACCCTTGGTGTGCAACTTGAGCATTATTTAGTCTCTGCTGTCCAATGGGTAGAAAGTTGTTCAGTACAGAATCAGCTTTAGGTTTTAGATGGGTTTAAATTGAATTTTATTGACCATTTTAGAAATGGTTGTAAAAGGTAAGAGGTGTCAGGTAAGATGGCAGCAAAGATGACTACAGTAGGAGAGCATGCTTTAATCTGTGAGATAAGCAACGTGTTACCTTGAAGTCTTAGGTGTCAGAAGGACCTGAGCTATCTGTTTCTGCCAGTTCCTGTTTCCCACAGAGAGTGTACTGTGAGTTTAACACAGAGAGTAATTAATATTTACTCTTAATAGGCCAGCTCCTGGTGTGGCAGTACAAGCATCACAGTTGCTGTCGCAGTCTAACTTCTATCCTAGCACTTGTTGCAACCTGCTGGCTAAGCACACTGAGGCAATGTAAGGAAGAAACTGAGCATTAATCCTATTTACCCTTTTGCTCCTGCTCTTGTTTCCAGTGGCATGACCAAAATAATGGTAGCAAATTTTTGCTAAGTCATCCGAGAGCAAAGGAACAGAGTTGAGATGTCAACAAATTACCAAATACTGAAAGTGATTCTTCAATAGAGCACATAACAGCTTTATTTAGAAATAGAGAGTGATGTTTGCCAAGCACTGCCTTCACCCATGTTGATACCAAGCTTCTTGAAGCAGCTGGCCTCACAGGCACACAAAAGCATGGAGAAGGTCCAAGAATTAGTGTATCTGTTCAGATCAAGTTAGAATCATAGAATCACAGAATGGTAAGGTTGGAAGGGACCTCAAGGATCATCTAGTTCCAACCCCCTGCCATAGGCAGGGACACCTCCCACTAGCACAGGTCACTCAAGGCCTCCTCCAACCTGGCCTTGAACACCTCCAGGGAGGGAGCAGCCACAACCTCCCTGGGCAACCTGTGCCAGTGTCTCACCACCCTCACTGCAAACAACTTCCTCCTAACATCCAGTTTCAATCTCCCCTCTGCCAGTTCAAACCCATTGCCCCTTGTCCTGTCATTGCAAGACCTTGTCAATAGTCCCTCCCCAGCCTTCCTGTAGCCCCCTTCAGATACTGGAAGGCTACTCTAAGGTCTCCTGGAAGCCTTCTCCTCTCCAGGCTGCAGAGCCCCAACTCTCTCAGCCTGTCCTCACAGCAGAGCTGCTGCAGCCCTCTGAGCATCTTTGTGGCCTCCTCTGGACCTGCTCCAACACTTCCATGTCCTTCCTGTGCTGGGGGCTCCAGAACTGCACACAGGACTGCAGATGGGGTCTGAGGAGAACAGAGCAAAGGGGCAGAATCCCCTCCCTTGCCCTGCTGCCCACACTGCTCTTGCTGCAGCCCAGCACACAGTTGCTGTCTGGGCTGCACTCACACTGCAGGCTCATGTTGAGCTTTTCATCACCCCAGACCCCCAGGTCCTTTTCCTCAGGGCTGCTCTCAGCCATTCACCCACCAAGCTGATGTGGGAGATCATCACTTTCCTGTGCTGAAAGTAAAAAGATGTATGGTATCTCCTCACCATTGAGATAAATTCCTATTGATTTCCAATACACATCTCATGGTACAAATATGCAAGAGAGTTCCTTTTGCCTTCTATCAATACTAATACATGTTCCTGGTTCCTTTGTTGTGTCCATATGTCACTGTTTCCTCCTCAGGAAGCAAACATACAATCAGTTTAAATAATTCATTGCAGCTGTACTTCCCTACTGTCCAAGGTAAGACTGAAAAGGCCTTCCTGCAAGGACAGTGAAGGTGGTAGTCAGCTTGCTGTACATAACACATACCCAGCCTTTTGGAGGAACAAGATATCCAGATGGTTTAAACTATGGATTTGAATTTGTTTTCCTCACAGACTGGAAGACAAAGTATTTTTTTGCTCTTTAGAAGAACTTTGGGATGCTGTCATATAATGCACTGGCAGTTTATTACTGGAAGTACAGAGTTCTGTAGGCTGTTAATGAAATTTGTTTCCCTGGTTCCTATTTATGAATTTAATTTTTTAAAACATTTTTATAACTGTGAAACAGGATCTCTAAATTGATCAGTTCATTATGTTTCAGAACAATAAAAATATAAATAGACCAAATAGTTCCAAAAACCCCCATCCATCTACCATAATTTTCAGCTGTTCTTCACAAATTGCACACTTATGTCTTGCAGGAAACTTGCTTGGTGCCATCAGATTTCTATTTGTGCTACAACAGCAATACAGATTAAAACTGCTGACACTAAGATCTGTGCTTTGGCTGTTAAAGTTCTTTCACTTGGACTGAAGGCCATCATGCATTCTTTTGGCATAATGTGAATTTCTGGATCCTTCTTTTTCTGCCATAGATTCTGTCTGTTTCTTGTCTGTGTGTTGTATTGGTTTGGCTCATCATAACAGCACCATTTCTCTCCAGTGCAAGTGTAACTTCTCACCCTTTTGTTCATGGCACTTCACAGAGGATGCTCCAGAGTCTCCCTCTGGCCCCAGTTCCCCAAAAGTTGCCCTGCTTCCACCTGTGCTGAAGAAAGTTCCTTCTGATAAGGAAAAGGATGGTCAGAGCAGCCCCTCAGTCAGATCATTTCCTCAAGAAGGTAGGAGTATTGGTGTAACTCTTGTTCCAGTGTGCTTGTCTGCTGCTAGAATTTAATGTGCCATTGCCTCCCAGTTTGATTTCACTTGGAAGGGAAGAGGGTTATTCACCTGCAGGAGAAAAGGGCAAGGAAAGTGTATCCTCATATCCTTCATCCAAGGGTTGATGCTCTCTATTTTCTTTCTTTGATCAAACCAAGTGCAAGATGAATCCCTTGGTATTGATAATGCACTAAACAGTTAAGGGATTCTCACATTCTGTGTATTATGCTTCAGTTTAGTCTGAACTGAGAATGAGACTGGTATTGGTCACACACACTCATGTG
The DNA here is from genome assembly GCA_013399055.1 of Ramphastos sulfuratus. Classification (NCBI taxonomy): domain Eukaryota; kingdom Metazoa; phylum Chordata; class Aves; order Piciformes; family Ramphastidae; genus Ramphastos; species Ramphastos sulfuratus. Next base: position 17,730 of record WBNM01041489.1, read on the forward strand.
AAATGCAGCTCTGTGGTTCAGCACATTTCCAGGGGAACAGCCACAGCTTTGTTCCTTGCAGCTGGTCTGTCTGTACTTCTCCCTTCTGTGGCATCATTGCATGTGACTGAGTTCACCTCCTCCTTGGGCAATAAATCTCTGTGTACCAGAGCAGGGCTTGGTAAGCTGCTGCCTTGTCTTTGCTGCTTTTGGTGTATATACTGGATTTCTGCTTTTGTTGATGCATTTCTGCTTTTGGTATATATGCTGGATTTCTGCTTTTGCTGATGCATTTCTGCTTTTGGTGTATATGCTGGATTTCTGCTTTTGCTGATGCATTTCTGCTTTTGGTGTATATGCTGGATTTTTGCTTTTACTGATGCATTTCTGCTTTTGGTGTATATGCTGGATTTTTGCTTTTGCTGATGCATTTCCTTGCCCACAGTTGCTTTTGGAAGAGCTAAGGCTTGCTCAGGTGGCATGGGATATGCAGAGAAGTAGTCACAGAAATGTTGCTCAGTGTTCTTTGTTTGCAAATCCTTGCAGAAAAGAGGTCAGACATTGTCCTTCCTTCCTTGTTCCCTTAGACCCCCGTGGATGATGTGGCCAAAGACAGAGTTTTCTGTTTGCTGGTACATGACACAGTACAAATTTAATCAATAATAGCTCAGAATGGCTAAAATTGGAGTTCCAGATCCTTACGAAGCTGCTATGCTTTGCATAACATTATTTAGGAAAGGAAATTCACTTTTTTTCCCCCCAATTTTCCTTTTCTTTATTACTGTTTTACTTCCTCACACAGTCATTCCTCTGTCCTTGCTTTTTTTTGCCACCCTTCAGGCTAGCATGGCTTGATTCATTTCTGCAACTGGTAAATCACTGCAAATCTGCTCAAGTTAGTAAATGAAATTGTATCTCCTGCAAAAGAAAGCTGCAAATTAGATGATACCTGATTACAGAATTGCTCTATGTTAATGAGTTTAACTGTACTTTGTGGGACAATCTCAAGATGTGCCTCTTTACTCACTGTGCCTGTATGATCAGGCTGCAGTTGCCAACATACACAAATATCCAGACAAAATTGAAGCAAGCATCCGGCATATTGATTACAGCTCTTTGCACAATTGATTACATGGGATGGATAAGGGAATTATTTGTATTGCTTTCCTTATGTGGGCATACAGAACACCTTAGGGGTATAAATAAATCCTTTTTCCTGCTAGAGCAAACAGGAGGTTGTCAAAAAAGAGATGCAGCTCATGACTGTGCCCAGCCATCTGGCAGTGTGAAAACCACTTCGGGGCAGCATTCTACCAGTGCAGAAGAGGAAGCTAATGTGCTTGGGCAGTGGAAAGCTCAGCCAACATCTGTTAGAAGTTTTCTGGTTTTCATCAAGACAGGACTTGATAACTGGCACTAACAAGCAGTAAGAAATGGTAATAGCTTAGAATCATAGAATGGTAAGGTTGGAAGGGATCTCAGAGATCATCTAGTTCCAACCCCCTGCCATAGGCAGGGACACCTCCCACTAGTACAGGTCACTCAAGGTCTCATCCAACCTGGCCTTGAACACCTCCCTGGGCAACCTGTGCCAGTGTCTCACCACCTTCACTGCAAACAACTTCCTCCCAACATCCAATTGCCACAAGACAGTGTGGATTTTCCCACAGGGTTCTGAGAGTGGCAAAATTTCCAGCTAAGATGTCTGTGTGCCTTCTTCCTTTGTGGCTACACCAGTGACATACAGCACCCTGTAGCCCCTCTGCAGAAGAGGCCTCATTACAAACCCTGAGGGCTCATCTTGGTGACACTGGCACACAGGTGTGCTGCAAGTGAACCTTTCCTTTATAAGATGTGTGCACTGAAGTATTTCAAAATACATTTCAGCTCGAATATTCTTAGTGCCAGTTTCAGTACATCGCTCACAAAGCCATTTAAGAACTGGGTAAATCAGATTATTCTGACACAGTGCTTTGAGTTTTCAGTTGCATAAACAAAAAACAGAAACAAAACCCAAAACAACAACAGAAAAAACAAAAACAAGCAAGAGGGAAAAAAAACCAAGAAACAAAACATTAAAATCCATCCCTGTGCTGCACACTTCACCTGAAGAGCAGCTTTGACTTGTAGTGAACTCGTTCATTTGGCTATAAAAAAGCTTAATTAATCTGTCTTTAAAATATAGAAGCTCCTGTTCTCAAATGGTGCATGTTTACATGCTTCTCTTTGCCTCTGAACTGGTTTGTTTAAGCAATTATTCAAATTGCTTTTTTTTTCCTGAAGTATTTTAATATTTGAGCATCTTTCATAGTTACACTTATCTGCTCTTTTTCTGTTTGTAAGCCATCATCTATCCCCTTCATAACATCCTCAGCCCAAAAGTATAAACTGATTTCCTTTTCCTATTGTAGAATCAAATTTAGCCCACCCAAACCTGGAACCTCTGCTCCTCATCATGATCAAATTGCTCTATTTTAGTCCATTCTAAAATGCCTCTCTGATAAAGTAAGCTTCAAAAGCTGCCAGAGATCTCCGCAGGTTACTTGTGTGTGGCTTCGTCAGGGCAAGGGTAAGCTCTTAGAGCAGCTCACAGTTTGTAAACCTCAATGCTTGATATATTTTTTTCAGGTGTTTTGGGGAGAAAACTACTTGTCCTGCTGCAGGATGTGTTCTGAGTTTTGTTTTCAAGAGTGCCTGGAGGCCAAACAAAGGCCATGTAATTAGTAGGTGGTTGCAAGTATCAAGAATGACTTTTAAAATTTCCAGGCACCCATTTCTTTGGAAAGCAGTTGGGTTTGTGAAGGTGGAAATACCTTTTTTATTTTATAGTGTTACTTTATATTATACTATTATATTATTTTATTATTATTTTATTTTTGTTTGGTTTATTTTTTATTTTATTTTATTTTAGGGAGAATTATTTGAGTAGTAAATCTCAATCCTCTCCAATTCTATTAAGTAGCTTTCAAAAACCTTTCTCAAGATCTTTTCCTCTTTTTTTTCCCCCAGCTTGCAAAGCTGGGAGAAGAATGTAGCAATGTGTAGCTGCTGGTTCTTATTTTCTCCTGTATTTTGGCTGGGGCAGAAGAAGAAACAAGTATTTTGGACTCGGGAGAATTATTTGAGTAGTAAATGTGCCATGTGGGCATCCACAAGATGCACTTGATGCATTCATTCTGATTTCATCACAACAGAGAACCAGGACTGGACAATGTCTGTGCCAAATGAAAATGGGCCAGAGCTTTCTGTCCCATTTCATTGCCTGTTGCTGTTCACCAGCACTGCCTGGGCAGTCTTGCTGACCCCACATGGATACAGAGAACATCCCTGCTGAGGCTGCCTCAGCAGCTCAGTAGCATTGGCTCCCTTGGGACTCCTCTCTGTGTTTTCCACATTCCTGATGGAACCCCACGATTTGTAGCAGCCATGGAGATGCATCAGTGACAGCTTGCTGGTGGTTAGCCCCTGCTCCAGCTGGAGCTGCTGACAGGGCTGTCACCTTGCAGCAGCAAGGCTGTGAGAGGCACGCAGGGATGGAGAGGTGGTGCTTCATGGTGGTGCCTTGTTGAGACAGATGTGCACAAATGTGAACAGGCACAAGCATAACTGAACCAAAGCCAGATGTCCTTATCTGAAATGATGAGAAGGTCTTGTAACTGTAACATTTCATTTTGTGGGGGTGAAGTGAGATGACTTGCACCAAAGCCACATTTAAAGGCCAGGGTGTGTTTAAAGGTTCAGCCCTTGTGTAGTATCACCCCCACTGATGTGTATAATAACTCTTGTTAGCATACCTATTGTAGACCACCAATTAGACTGGAAGTCTTAACAAGGTTTCACAGCTATCTTTCCAATTTACTTCAAATCCTGTAAGTTCAGGGGAAGCCTGACTGAGATTTTAGAGTGCTGGGTGAACAAAATGAGTGCTGCTTGTACTTAGATCGTGAGCAGTGAGCATGTCCTGCTTTCTCCACTGCCAAGCACAGCAAGGTGCCCATGATCTCAGCTGGAAGAGATGCAGGTTGGGCTCAGAGCCAAGGTCCCCCCATCAGGGAACAGGGAGGACACTGGGACCTGGCAGTGCTGCTGAGTCAGGGAGCAGCAGTTCAGGTAACTTGAATGTCAAGGTGAATGTCTGCCTTGGTTAAGGCTGCTGAGTCAAAAAAGGAAAATATAGATGTGCCCTGCTAGGGAGCCAGGCCTGCATGGGACACATGCTACTGGTGTCAGGGATGCCCAGTGAGGATAGCCACCTAAGTTAGTCAGGAGTGCATCATCTGAGGCCCAACCCAGCTGGAGAAAAGAATGCTGTCCTGCTTTTGAAGTGGTGTGATGGGAAGAAAGTCCCCAGGCTATTTCTAACTGTAATGTTTTTTCATTGTCACAGTGAAGTACTGAGTTTCATGTTTCAAGTTTGCCTGCTTGCCAGCCAACAGTGAGATAAAGTTTGCTCAAACTCTCTCTCTCTCTTCTCTCTTGCCTTTTTTCTGGGTTGAAGAATTAATGGACCTATGCCACTCCCACTAGTGAAAATTAATACAGTGGGAGCAGGAGCAGGTCCTGTGTGCATGAATGGCTTTTTAATCATTTGTTCTTCCTCTCTCTTCTACAATTGTTAGTAAGACCTATTTCTGTTTTACACAGCTGCAAAAAGAAGCCCTGGGCAGCAGTCTCATGAGTTCCAGGAGCTGAAGCAGAGGTCCTTAAGTAAAGATGGCCATCAGGGGAGCAAGTCGAGTGACTCTGGCGAAGAAGCAGATAAAGACTTTATTTTTGTGTAGCAATCAGTACAAGAGCTTCGTAGCGCCAGAGCTTTTGGTAACAATCAGGGTACAGCAATCAACAGCCCTTCTAGCCAGCTGCTCTTCCACCACAGGTACATTTCCAGGCAGACAAACCTGATCTTCCAATCATCATTTACACTGCCTTGGCATTGATTTGGTCCTTAATTTCTGTTCTGTGCGATGCAGAAGTCCCTTCCCGCGCCTTTGCTAGAGCCAGCGACTCTTTTGTGTATTCTACTTGAATTTCTCTGAAGCAGCTACAAAGAGTGCCCTGCATTAGGGGCACTCAGAAAGCAAAGCAAATTAACTGGACCTTGTCTTACACTAATACACTGTACAGCAGGTAATGTGTTGTACTGCTGAATGTAAATGTGTCAGATCTGCACGTGACTTACCTATAAATATATTCCTGCGGTATGCAATTGCACATTGTAATTATATTAAAAGAGCACACTAATAAAATAATTTGTATAGATTATATATATTAAATGCTTGGGTATGGTTTTTACATTCTCCCATGGGGAGCTTCTCTCTTCCTGTTCTCATACTGTACATAAAGTTCCAATGCTTACATTTGTGTACCGTCGGAAAGCACAACAGAGAAGGATTTGGGTGATGTATGCTCATGGTGTTGCTTCCACCTTCATACATTGATGTATATAGTCGACTGGAATGAGGGCAGATGAAATTTTATTAATATTGGTGTTTTCTAGAGGCCTTCCTCAGTTCTGTCTGCATATTAGCTTCATTTCAATGTGCAATTCTACCAGACAAATAGTTGAACATCTGTAAAAACGTTCCAGCTTTGGAGGGAGGGGGTGAAAATTCACAGCTCTGCCCACTTACAGGTCGAAGGGATTTTATTCATATGTATATTTGTAACAATAAAAATGATTTTACAACTGAAGCAGCAGCTGTCATTTTTGTGGCACTGTTTGGGGTCTGACGAGCTCTGCTCTGTGCATGACAGTGTTGTGGCAGGCAGGCAGTTAAGATGAAACCCCTATCATCTGTCTCTGCTCCTAGTCAAATGTCTCTTCCTGCTGAAAAGGACACAGGCAAGTCAGCTTTGTAAAGCTGCTGAAAAAATAGGTCTCTGTGCTAATCTCCTCCCTTGGGATCTTCACCAAAGCAGCCTTCACATCAGCCTGAAACACCTGCTATAGAAATTCTCTTGGTTGCACAGGACAGAACAAAACTGTTCTGGTAGCTCTCCCGAGAGCAATTTCCTCAGCCCTGCTGTGGCTCTTTGCCTGTGTGGAAATGCTCAGATACTTGTCAAATGAACTTCTGTCTGATTCCTGTGTGTGTACCTACCTGCTACTGCCACTTCTGTTGCAGTATAAAGGGCTGCTGGGGCAAAAGAGTAGCCTTTTACTTCAGAACATCTTGGAAGCACTTTGTAAAGTTTACATCAAAAAAGTAGACCACAACTCTGTGGGAATGAGGCTGTGAAGGGTGAGCTCTGTATACTTGGTGTTTGTGTTCCCTTGAAATCATTTAAAACCATCTAAACCATCTAAAATCATTAAGGCAAAGTCCTTTGTTTTCTCATACATACAGTCTGGATTTACAGGGGGCATCTGTGAGGACAAAAGGCAAAGGGTAAAAGAAAACTTGAGGTGCTTGTATTAGAAAGGAGAAATCATCCTGTCAGAAGGGAACTGCAGATTTTATTCCCATTGGACGTGGAAAAAGCAACTGTGTGAGAAGTGTGAGCATACAGAATCACAGAATATATCTGGTTGGATGAGACCTTCCAGATCGTCCAGTCCAGTCCAGCTTGTGACTGTTTCCTCTAGTCCTGTCACTTGCCACCAAGAAGAGGCTGCCCCCTCCTCAAGAATCATAGANGCCCCAACTCTCTCAGTCTGTCCTCATAGCAGAGCTGCTGCAGCCCTCTGAACATCTTCGTGGCCTCCTCTGGACCTGCACCAACGGTTCCATGTCCTTCCTGTGCTGGGGGCTCCAGAAGGTTGCCTGATTCGTTGGGTTTGTCATTTTAAGAGTATTAGCAGCAAGGTTTGTGATATTGAGAGAAAAGCAAAACAAAAATAAAAACAAACTAGTGGGAGGTGTCCCTGCCTATGGCAGAGGTTTGGAACTAGATGACCTTTGAGATCCCTTCCAACCTTACCATTCTATGAAAAAAACCCCCACACAAAACAGAAGAAAAGCCCTAAACTCTTCCAATGGCTGAGAATTTCCAATTGGTGCCTGATGTCCTCCTCCCCAACCATCCAAGATAGTGCACTGCTTCTGCTGTGAGAAACCACAGCAGTGTGTGCCCATCAACCTGCTATCAGTCAATCAAAGCCAGGGATGTCTGAAATGGCAGAGGAGGTTTGTGTTCATGCTGATAAACACAGCAAGAAGAAAAGCTGTAGTGCTGTAAGTTTGTCTGCTGCACTATAATTGTTTTCCTTATTAGTTATGTAAAGCCTTTCCTGGCCTTATTCCAGCCATCAGTGCATCGTGGGCAGGCTGAGTGCTAGAGAAATCGCTTTCAGAGAGGAGTTTTAGTGTGAGGTTGTGCAGCCCTGGTGGTTGGGGGGGTTTGTGCGTGTGTGGGCATGGGGAGGAGCAATGCCTTTTCATTTCTTGATTGGCTTTCTGCCCAACAGTCCCAACATCAGCAGCACCACAGCAGAGAATTTAGATTGCACCCAGAACCCCCCCAGTGTACCTGTTCTTCACTCAAGAACTAGTGACTTATTTTCAGTATCTTGAGCCCATAGAGACCCCAGGTAAGTTCCAGCATGTTTTGTGGAAGTGGCAGCCCCTGGTGCCAAGCCAAGCTGGTTAGGAGGTTTGTGGGTTCTGTGGGGCAGGGGAAGTGATACCTTTCAATCCATGCTGCCCTGTGGATGCTCTGTGGTCAATCCCCCATGCTCCCAGCCTGTCCTGGGCCATGTCTACAACTACCTGAAGGGTGGTTGTGGCCAGGAGGAGGTTGCTTTCTCCTCTCAGGCAACCAGCACCAGAACAAGAGGTCACAGTCTCAAGCTGTGCCAGGGGAAGTTTAGGCTGGAGGTGAGGAGAAAGTTCTTCACTGAGAGAGTCATTCCTCACTGGAATGGGCTGCCCAGGGAGGTGGTGGAGTCCCTGGAGGTGTTCAAGGCACGTTTGGACGTGGCACTTGGTGCCATGGTCTAGTCTTGAGGTCTGTGGTAACAGGTTGGACTTGATGATCTTTGAGGTCTCTTCCAACCTTGCTGATACTGTGATACTGTGATGTCCTGCCCTTGAAAGCTGAGAGATGGAGGCCAGAAGCTATGTTCAACTGCTTTGATGGGATTCCAGTGGCAGAGATCTTTGGAGCTCCTGGGAGGCTGAACAGAGAGATGAGTTAGTGGAGCCACTGAAGAAAAGTGCTGTTGTTTTTTTTCTCCCAGGGCATCTGTAGTGTCCCACACTGGGCACTGCCTGAGCACCTGCAGCCATGTCAGCAGTGTAGGGAGCAGATGTTGGCATGGAAGGAGGAAGTTTGCTCCCAGGCACATCACCACCCTTCCTCTCACAGCCAAGGAAGTCTCTGTAACAGCATTCAGTATGATCTGGCCACTCGGGGCTCGTTGTGTCCAACGTGATGGTTTGGTCCCTGGACAGTAGCCAAGACAGCAACTGCAGGTTGTGTTCAGTGTGTTTGGAGCTGACAGAGAGGAAGTGGCAGCATCTGAGGTGAGAGCAAGGTCCTCTGCAATTCTCCATGCACACAAGCATGTTTACTGCATGACTAAATCACAGGGATCTAGTAGCCCTATTGCCCAGTGCTGGAGAAGGGCTGTGGCTACCTGCCAGGCTCTGCTGTGAACTCAAACCAGCTCTCCCCTGCATCTGTGGGACCTGCTTCCCACTCCCTACTAAAGGAAGTTACAATCTGGCTGATAGATTTTGAGTGTTTCAAAGTATTCCCTGATGTGCAGTAACAAAAGTAAACAGCTGCTTCCTAGGATGGCAACAGCAATCCTCTTAAATCTGCCACCAACCAGGCTGAGACAATCTGGGGATTTGTGGCCCATTAGTCACAGATTTGTGTGACCCAACCCTTGGCTGCCATCGGCAGGAGCTCTTGCTCATTGATTAATGATTTCTCTCTCCCGTTGGTAAGAAAAAAAGCTGCTGAGAAACATGTCCTAGGAAGACAGCAGAAAGCTCTGCTCACATTTGAAACACTGCTTGCTTGTGGGCGTGAGGGCTGAGCTGCTGTGCCCAGCGCCAGCAATGCTAATGCTGGGTGGCCTCTGCCTGAATCTCACCTCGGGGGATTGCCCTCGGTTTGTGCTGAGCTTGGAGGTGTCAAGTGGCTGGGGCCAAGCTCTTTTTGGGGGTCAGCAGCAATAAGGCAAGGAGCAACAGCTACAAACTGGAACATAGAGGGTTTCACCTCAACATGAGGAGAAACTTCTTTACAGTGAGGGTGACAGAGCCCTGGAGCAGGCTGCCCAGAGAGGTTGTGGAGTCTCCTTCTCTGGAGACTGTCAGAACCCATCGGGATGCATTCCTGAGCAAACTACCCCAGGGGATCCTGCCTTGGCAGGGAGGTTGGACTTGATGATCTCTGGAGGTCCCTTCCAAGCTCTAAGGTTCTGAGATTCTGCTGTATCCCATAGATAACTGAAGAAGGGACTGTGCCAGTATGAGAAGTGTCTCTTTCTGACATGAAAACCACTCTGCCTTTGACACCCCTATGTCAGCTGTCCTGAAGCTTTATTAGATGCAGGTTTCAAGCACTCATGTTTGAGAAGCCTGTGTGGGAAAGCAGAGATTCTGCCATGGTCCTTCCCAGCCCCATGGCTAGGTCCTCACTTGAGTGCCACTGTTACGGTGCTGCTGTGGCAATTTATGTTGAGCTCTGCCAGCCAATCCCAACCCCAGCCCTTCAGAGCCTGTTCTCTGCTTTTTCAGTAAGTTAATTGAGGAGTAGAAGAGCTGCATGGGAGGATTGTTTTATTTAGACTGTTACTGGCCAGAGAAGGTAGGAAAGGGGCTGCTACCTTGGCAAATCCAATTTGGCTTCGCTGAAAGGAGGAGTAAAGGTAACTCTAATCTGCTCATCATTGCTCTGGGAATGCCTCTCCTTCCCTTTTGCTTATGTGGGTGAGACCCAGTGGTGGCTAGAGAAGAGTCCCATTGAGGCTGTACAGCCCCCACTCTTTTTGGACAATATTAAATTCTAGCAGAAGTCTGAGATAATCAAAGTGTTTAACTGTAGCTGAGGCTGCAGCCCCTGGCTGGCCCACGTGGAACATCATGTGCCTGTTGGAAATGTCTACTTTTCCCTTGGGAAATCTCTCCTTAGATCCCATCTGAATGTCTGAGCCCTGATCCCTCCTTTCCAGCAGCATCCTGGTGGGAAGGGGTTGGCTGCTTTGTTGTAGCTCTTCAGGGATCCCTATTGCTGGTCCAGAACAGATGACCTTTGAGGGTCCCTTCAAACCAAATGGAATCTGTGACTCACATGTCTCAGTTTAGCAGGGGTTTGCATGAGGAAGACTGGAAAAACCTGGCCTTGGTGAGAATCTGTGGGTGGTAACATCTATGGGATAATTGTCCTTGTGTCACACCACATCCATTAGTACCAGGACCTGGACTGCCTGTGGACCTCTGTGCACCCTCCACACCTATACACTCTGCACCAGCTGAGCCAGGAAGGATGGAGCCAGCATTCAGCCCAGCACAGGAATGTGAGATTTGCTGGGCAGAAGTTTGTTTGGAGCTAGGAAGAGAGGGAGGAGGGCATCTGCATGGAAGGTGGGGGTTGAGGTCTGCAACTAATAAGCAGCTTGCACCCTTTTGAGGGTGGGGTTGGCAAAAAGAAGAGTTGGTTTCTTTTCTGCAGCAGACAGCTTCATCTCTGGCATGATTGCCAGGCAAATGGTAGGGGGATTCACTGACTCTGTTATTTTCACTTTGTTCCCCTTTCAGTTTGTCTTTCATTTGCTTCTGCAGCATGTTCCTTTGCTGGGACACTTACAGACCCCTTGCTGGACAGCAGTGCATTGTCTCCACCCTCCACAGCCCCAGCTGCACACAGGAGCTCATCTGGCACTTGCCTCCCACTGCGCTGATGCAAATTAGTGCTGGAGAAAAGGGGTTGCACCAAGGATCCGGGCTTGGGCTTCCTGTAGAATCTGTGTAGGACTTAAAGTAGCTGCAAAAACAAACCAAGAGATGCTGATGGGTGCCGTGCTGGCCTGCTTGGTGTCTCCAGTCAGTGCAAAGCTGGGAGCAGCTGAAGCCATTTGATAATGAAAATATTTCCAGTTATCAGTCCATGTCTGCATCTGCTGGAATCATCTTCTGAAAACGTGAGTGGGAAAGTTGTGCCACAAATTCAAATGGCAATTGTTTGTTTGTTTGTTTGCTTGTTTGTTTGGATTCTGTTCCCTTTTCTGTTTATGGAATTCCAGAAGTATGACCACAATACTTTGAGCCTAGCCTAGAGAATGAGGCATTTGTCAGCTGCCCCTTTTTCTGTTTCCAAATCAATGTTCAGCACTTTTTGGCATGTTTTCCCAGTTACAGATGCTTGATTAAGCCTTCTACAAAGCTGGCCCAGGCTGACATTTGGCCACATGCTCCTTACTCTGGAAAAAAAAAAAAAAAAGACATTTTAAAAAATATATTAACAATATCAGGTAAATAAGATGCTGCTGCTGAGGGGCTTCCCAACGTGTAGCTGTGGAGCAGCCATGCAAACACTTCCAGCATCAAGGCACCAACTGAGGTGAGTTCATTTAAGAGCCAAATGCCACCTAAGTCAAGGCATATCCCAGGCATTTTATCCTCTTTGCAGATGAGAGTAACTTTGTGGGACTTCTCAAGGCAGAAATTTGGGAAGTGTGAGAGGACTGTGGAGGAGAAACATCTGCTACAGAGCAGTAAGTTGCTGCAGCCACCTCGGAGCCTCTCGGAGCAGGAGGGTGAGGGCTGGTACCCACCAACGTGAGACCATGAGAAGGAAGGGAAGGGAAGGGAAGGGAAGGGAAGGGAAGGGAAGGGAAGGGAAGGGAAGGGAAGGGAAGGGAGGGGGGGGGGAGGG
>WBNM01041489.1:29547-67225 GCA_013399055.1 Ramphastos sulfuratus
AGGAAGGGAGGGAAGGGAGGGAGGGAGGGAGGGTTGGTTACTGGGAATAAGTTGTTCATTTCCACTTCCTAGTGAGTCTTCTTTATCTGCACTCCAAATTTTTGGTAGTATTTTTCAGGAGCCTGGCAAATCACAGAGAAAAGCAGTTTTGTAGAGAAAGTGCTGGTTTTGTACTCTTTTAAAGCTATTTTACATTCCCAGATTCAGATATTTGAGGGTTTTTTTTAAATGCAATTTTTTATTCTTTGTTGTCTAGTTGCCATAATCTGAAAATTAACCAATAAAATAAACACCTGAGCTAATGATCTGCCAGCACAAAGCCTTAATGGGGAAAACCATCTTGTGAATTATTATTGCATTAAACCCATTTTTAAACCTAAAGAATAAAAAATATTAAAAAAAAAAAAAAGAATGGGGCAGAGGTGTGGTTTTCAAAAGATAAATCTTTAAAAATCTATAAAGCTCTGAAGGGAAAGACTTCAATTGCCTTTTTTAATTTTTTTTTTTTTTTCTTTTTCAGCTTTTCAAAACAGGGGTTTGAGGTCCTCTACCTAGAGCATTACACAGGAGTAACTGCAAAGCCAGAGTCAAAGGAGAAGTCCTTAATCAAAAGCATCCCCCATGCTGTGAAGTCCTGCCCACCTTTCATTCTTGTTTGTTCCTTTGAGGAAATAAGCCCAGGCAGAGAGGTTGCTGGGTTTGTACACGAGCTGCACACAACACAGCTCTCTACAGTTTGTTGCTTTGATACTAACCACAACAGATCCACGGTTCAATAAGCTCCTCAGATTTACAGCACCCTGCAGAAAGTGCTGCCCAGACAGTAAAAGTGGCTTTGAGATAGTTTGAGGGCTTTTTTTTTTTTTTTCCTTCTTGCTTTATTGAGTCATCTAAAGCAACTGGAGAATCTGAACCTCATTTTACCCATGCAGCAGGGTGGCCAGATCCTTGCTGCAGACTGGGGTTTCTCTGATTCAAGTCACTTTGAGCTAAGTGTCTGCCATGCCACTCTGAAACCCTCTAAATGCATCTGGTGCAAGAGGAAATGGTCTCCAGTTCCACCAAGGGTAGTTTAAACTGGATATGAGGAAAAAATTCCACACTGAAAGGGTGGTCAGGTTGGATGAGGCCTTGAGTGACCTGTTCTAGTGGGAGGTGTCCCTGCCTATGGCAGGGGGTTGGAACTAGATGATCTTTGAGGTCCCTTCCAACCTGACCATTCCATGATTCTATGATTCTATGAATATAAGTATTAGTCTTTCCCAGTCATCACTGAGACCTCTAACCCCAAGAGGGTTTTGTTTTGATAAGTATTAGAGGAGGAAGAAGCTCCTGGTGGCTGGGAGGAGGAGGAGGTGAGAGCTCCCTGCCTGCTGCTGCTCTGTGTTCATTAACCAAGGAGCAGGGTTACAAGCTTTAGCAAACAGGTTTTTTTGCTAAATGCTGCTTCTCTGAAGGCTCACATTTCCTTCCAGCACTTCTGCCTTCATCCAGGGAGTTTTGAAACTTTAACTGTTGTCTGTAAATAGCACAGGGCTCTTACAAAGTGTAGGGCTACAGAATTGTAGAATGGTTTGGGTGGAAATAGACCTTTAAATGTCATCCAGTCCAAATCCCCTGCAGTGAGCAGCACATCTTCAACTAGATGAGGTTGGCCAGAGCCCTGACCAACCTGACCTCGGGTATTTCCAAGGATGGGGCTTCTACCACCTCTCTGGGCAACCTCTGCCAGTGCCTTACTACTCTGATCCTAAAACATTTTCTCATATGAAGTCTAAAGCTCTCCTTTTAAGTTTAAAACCATTACCCCTTGTCCTGTCACAACAGGCCCTTTTAAAAAGACTGTCCCTGTCTTTCTCATAGGCTCCTTTTCAGCACTAGAAGCTTCCAATAAAGCCTCCCTGTTGCCTCCTTTTCTCTGGACTGAATCCAGACTCTCAGCTTGTCCTCATAGGAGACCTGCTACATCCTCTTGATCATTTTTGTGAGCCCCTTCTGGACCCACACCAGCAAGCCCATATCTTTCTTGTCCTGAAGACTCCAGATTTCTGGTGGGACCTCACCAGAGAGGAGAATCCCCTACCATCGCCAGCCGGTGAGCTCATGTCCAGCTTTTCACTCACCTGTGCCCCCAAGTCCTTCTTGGCAGAGCTGCTCTCACCCTCTTCATCCCCCAGCCTGGACTGATACCAGAAAGGCTAAAATCCATCCTGCCTACACCTGTGCCAAGCACACCCTGGTATAGACAAGAGCCTTGCTCCGAACCCATCTAAGCTACCCATCCTCTAGAGTTTGGGTGCAACTTGAGATGTTGAGGTACTGGAATGTGTTCAGAGAAGGGCACCAAGGCTGGTGAGGGGCCTGGGGCACAGCCCTGTGAGGAGAGGCTGAGGGAGCTGGGGGTGGGCAGCCCGGAGAAGAGGAGGCTCAGGGCAGACCTCATTGCTGTCTACAGCTACCTGAAGGGAGATTGTAGCCAGATGAGGTTGGTCTCTTCTCCCAGGCAACCAGTGACAGAACGAGGGGCACAGTCTCAAGTTGTGTCAAGGGAGGTCTAGGCTGGATGTTAGGAGGAAGTTCTTGACAGAGTGAGTGATTGGCATTGGAATGGGCTGCCCAGGGAGGTGATGGAGTCTCCAGCCCTGGAAGTGTTCAAGCAAAGCCTGGATGGGGCACTTAGTGCCATGGTCTAGTTGATTGGCTAGGGCTGGGTGATAGGTTGGGCTGGATGAGCTTGGAGGTCTCTTCCAACCTTCTTGATTCTGTGATTCCTCTCTTTTACACAGCCCTCGTGGGGCCGCCCCGGGGCGGGGCCGCCGCCCTCAAAGCCGGGGCTGCCGGCGGTCCGCGGCCAGAGCCTCCCGGGGCTGTGCCAGGCTGAGCAGGGGCTGCGCCGGGCTGCGCAGGGCTGCGCGGGGCTGCGCGGGGCTGCGCCGGGCTGTGCCGGGCTGCCCAGGGACTTGTTGCGCGGGGCAGGCGCCTCCGGCAGCACCATGGAGAGCGGCGCCGTGGGGCCCCTGGACGCTGCCGCTTTCCTCGGCGCCTGGAGGCGATTCGACGCCGACGGCAAGTGGGGACTCGGGGGCTGCGGGGAAATCAAGCAGCGGGGGAACGGAGATGGGCAAACGGGGCTCTACTGGGCAGGGGGTGCCGGCCTGGGTGGGTGCTGCTTGGAGGGTGTCCGTGCGGCTGGATGCGTAGGTGCCCATCCGGGTGTGTCCCACGGAGGGGGTGGGTGACCGCCCGGGTGGGTGCAGCATGGGGTGCCTGGGCTGTTGCTCGTGTGGAAGAGTGCCTGCATGAGATGCGTTTGAGCTTCACCCTCCACTGAGTGCTGGAGGTTTTTCAGAGCCCCTTCTCTTGCTCCTCATCATGCTCCAAAGTCAGCTCTGAAAATCTCCCCTTTTGCTCCAAAGTTTTTCCCTTTTCATCACCTCCCCCTCCCTTCTGCCATTCTTGTTTGTTGTTTTCCTGAAAACTTTTCAGTGAGGAAAAATCCTAAGGGAATTCCTGAGTTGTCATGCCCAGAACCCACAGAGATGTGAGCTGATCAATTGAACATGAAACCCACCATGTGGGCAGCAGAGCCCCCAGCTGAGACCCCTGCCACGCAGCCCTAGGCTCCCTGCATGTAGCCCATAACAGGGTTCCCAGAGCTCAGGCGTTGCCATTGACCATTAATATATTTGACTTCTATTTAGACAATGGTTACATAGAAGGGAAGGAGCTCGACAATTTTTTTCGTCATCTCCTGGAGAAAGTGGGCCCAGAAGTAAGTACTGTGTCACATTAGTGGTGCATCAAGTCCAAGAGAACATGTTGCTGTGCTGAGAGATGGTTTGTGTTTGTTGTTCTGCAATTGCCAGCTTCCTTAGCAATCTCCAAGGTAAGGAGCTTTTCTCTTGGCAACAAGGTGGCATTTAAGCAGGTGTGACAACAAGGGCAATCACCTGAGAAGTTCGATCAATTGTTTTCAGTCCAACAGCTGCTGCCACGGTGAGAATGCAGCTGGCATCAGCTGAAGGGGCTGGTTGGGTGCATTGAGAAAGTCATTTAGTGCTGTTGGATAGAAACAAATGAAAAAACCACTGGCACACAGTTTGGCAGGGCAAAGGGGAGGGCAACGGTGATGGTTTATTCAAGCCACTGCAGCTTAGCTTTGTTAACATGAGAGGTTTCTTTCCAAGACCAAGATTTAACAAATACACTGTCACTGATTTCAAATGGCCCTTGGGAAGAAGACATACATCTGTATTGCCTGAAATGGTTAGAAGCCAGGCAGGACTCAACTCTGTTGCTTGTGAGGTCAAGATCTGGCTCTCAAGGGTTTCTGGTTTCCTCCCTTGGTTTTCTTTCCCACTTTTTGCAGCATTCTCCTCTCTCACTCTCTGCATCTCAGTTCTACCAGAAGTTGCATGACAATTTACAGAGGCTAACTTCCTTAGCTCCAGCTCATACAGAGGCTTTGGCTGTCACCATCAGTGCAGGAGAAATCCTGCCACTCAGGTCACCTCAGAAGTACATCAAGAATATACTCTGATAGTGGGCTTAATATTTTTGCAATGCAATGTGTGCCCAGGTAGGAAGGGAAAAGGAATAAACATCTTCCACATGGGAGGAGAGCATGCACCAGACAACAGAGATGAAACAATTCCTTTAAGCAAAAAGTAATTAACAAAAAGGGAAAAGGTAGCTGATAAAAGGCATAAATTCGTGAGTATCAGGCATAAAATCAGAATTATACTTACAAGCCAATTAGAATTGCTAGATCTTTGAAGCTACAATAAAAAAAATAGAATATGTGAATCATTTTTCAAGCATCATTTTGTTTGATTTTCAAGTATATTTGGATAGAGATATAGGCAGGTTCTGTAGAAATGTCTTTGTAGAGCCTGGATGGTCAGATGAACAGATAGGCATATAAAAAGTCTTTAAATAAAATTTAAAATAAATTTAAAAATAAACCAAGACTTAACAGTAGGTGCTAAGAACCATTAGAGATACAGAAACACTGACTTGAAGAGCAATTGAAAATCTCATGTTGTTTACCCAGGAACAAGAGATGAAATTAGGAGCTGCTAGGTTTGGGGCATTGAAACATCAGGATAAGGCATGCTCAAATGAATCCAGCAAACATGAGATGTTGAGGAGTAGGCTTCAAGTGAAGCAGCAATGTTCAACACAGCAATGAGTTGCTGAAGTGAGGGACCTTCAAGTGGGGTTCTCTAGAGTGAACTGGGGCTGGTGATGTGGCAGGTTTCAGAGAAATTGCCCCTCCAAATAAAATTTACCAGACCAGCTTAGATGGCTTGGAAGTAAGATAAAGCTCTATTCACAGCAAGCTAAATTTACAAGGCTGCATACACAATATATTTGCATGTATTTACAATTTGACACAATTACTTACAATTTAGAAATAATACAGAAATCCAGTCCTCACCCCCTGGACAAAGAAAGCCCAGAAGGGGCCAATGTCACCTTCTCTCCCCCCAGACAGAAAAACAGCAAGATCTCACCTGCTATCAGCAGAAGGTTAGTACATGGTGTGGAGGAGTCAGAGAGGTGAAGGAACAGTGACAGAGCCAAAGCCCAGGAGCTGAGAGAGTGAAACTGTTTATGCATTGCTGTTTTATCCCTCTTAGCAAAGCAGTGAATGACACAGACTTTACCATTCTTCTACATCCCATGCTCTGATTTATTTACATTCTGCACTGAGTTCTCAGGAAAGTCCTGATTTCTCTTACTGGAATATTCCAATAAGGCTTAAACTACTACAAGTGATAAAATTGAGGATTATCTCCTACTGCAGACAGCTTCCTAATGATGATAGGTCAAGAGGAAACTTCCAGCCCCACTCCAGCCTATGTACAGCCTTAAGCTGCACATCCCTTGCATGAGTTTGGAGACAGCATCCCACCAGTGTGTTACAGCAGCTGTTGTTGCTATGAACTCTGCTACATCACATTAGGTATCAGCACACAGAATATGCAAACTGAGGGTGTTCTCACAATGGACTATTCTGTTTTGACAAATCAAGAACAGTTTCTCTGAGTGCCAGAAGTCAGTGTTCAGATGACCCCAGCTTAAACCACACCCTCATCTGACTTACATCTCCTGTGGTTCTACTGTCTAGGTTTTGCCATTAGAGGAAAAAAAGAAAAGGGGGAGGGTGTGTGTGTGTAACTTAACACACTTTAATTGAAAGAAGAAAGAAACACCTCCCTCTCTGCTTATTACACAGGAGAAAGAGGCTCATTCTGGAAGACAGTCCTCGCTAACTGGCAGGGAGCTCAAACAGGCTCTTAGGTGGTTTTGGTTTTCTTGTCTATTTTTGGCAGCATTTCCACTCAAGTATGCTGAGTGCTGAGGTCAGGATAAGCATGTTGCTTTGTTCACCTTTGCCAGCAGTATGGTTTTGCTTCTCCTACTTGTGTAGGGAAGGAAAAGTCTCCTGTCCAGCAGGCAGAGCAGTCTGCCTCAGTCACAGAAAACCCAAAGGAAGTTTTGTCCTGGGATACTGAGAGCAGTGCCCTGCCCCTCTCCCCTGGGTATGGTGATTGCCTGTAGGTCTGGACTAGACAAAAGTCTCTACTAACTTTGTCTAACCACATTGTCTAACCACATTGAATCATTTGGGCTTCTACCTCTAGAAGAAAAGTCTCCATGGAGACCTCATTGTGGCTTTTCAACACTTAGAGGGGGCCCTTGAGAAAGATGGGGACAAGCTTTACAGCAGGGCCTGTTGTGGCAGGACAAGAAGTGATAGTTTTAAACTGAAAGAGGGAAGATTTTTAGACTGGATAGAGGGAATAACTTTGTTTTTGCCTGGAGAGACAGTGATTGCCTAGTCCATGGAAATATTTAGTCAGCTTGGATAAGGCTCTGAGCAAATTGATCTAGTTGAAGGTGTCCCTGCTCACTGCAGGGGGGGTTGGTCTAGATGACCTTTAAAGGTCCCTTCCAACCCAAATCACTCTATGATTTTTCTATTTTTTTTCACAAGTTTTATGTTCTGGTTATAGTAGGAGAGGTAAAAGATGCCCTTGTACCATTCTACAGGAAATCTTCTTCACAGTAAAAGCAGTGAGCTGGGACTGAGCATCTCTATTTTAGTGCTCATTTTGATAACTACTTTGGGCTCTGTTTCTCTGTTTCTTTGCACACTCAAAGTAGAAGATAGCAATACAGTGGCATAACTTCAAGATGTGTCACAAGGGTTAATTAGTGAGTGTGTCTGAAGTGCTGTACAAGTGATAAATAATGCTATCAGCACTGGAAGTTGTCTCTGCTTGAATAGTGAATGGCTTCATAATTACATTTTTTCAGCCTACACTTTCTAAGCTGTTATTTATCTTAATGACCACTGTAGTCCTTCAGCTCTGTTTTTCTTCCCAGCTACTCTGCCACATCCCCAGCTGACACTAAATGCCAGGGGATGGAGCAGCTGGAAAAACAATGCAAAAGGGAGCCTGTTGGGAAGCTGAGAGGCAGAGCTCTTCCTGACAGCTCTGACTGAGGAAAGAAACTTGAAATAGCATCCAGAGAGGGAGGCTGCTTCATCATCTTTTATTGCACTATTAGGAATTTGGGGGAGGGGGGAGGAAAAGCTTTGCAACAAAGGTAGACCTGCAACCACCCCAAACCCCAGATGCTGCTTGCTGTCTCTCCTCAGCAAAGGGTGACTGCTGGAGGCTTTTGGAAAATGACCTTAGTAGCATGCTCTAGCATTCAGTCAGCCTTCAGGTGATCAGAGAGTTGGACTAGGTGATTGTTGTAGGTCCCTTCAACTGAAATAATTCTGTTCTATTCCATTCTATTTCTATTCTATTCTATCCTATTCATTTCTATTCTGAAGAAAATGCCTTCAGTTTCCAGTTGTGTCTGACACATCCTAAAGGTTTCAGTGATTTATGACACTAAAGTTTATATAAATTCTCCATCAGCAGGAGAAGCTTCTGTGATTTCATAGAATCATAGAATGGTAAGGTTGGAAGGGACCTCAAGGATCATCTAGTTTCAACTCCCTGCCATAGGCAGGGACACCTCCCACTAGCACAGGGCACTCAAGGCCTCGTCCAACCTGGCCTTCAACACCTCCAGGGAGGGAGCAGCCACAACCTCCCTGGGCAACCTGTGCCAGTGTCTCACCACCCTCACTGCAAACAACTTCCTCCTAACATCCAGTTCCAATCTCCCCTCTGCCAGTTCAAACCCATTGCCCCTTGTCCTGTCACTGCAAGACCTTGTCAATAGTCCCTCCCCAGCCTTCCTTTAGGCCCCTTCAGATCCTGGAAGGCTACTCTAAGGTCTCCTGGAAGCCTTCTCTTCTCCAGGCTGCAGAGCCCCAACTCTCTCAGCCTGTCCTCATAGGAGATTTGATTCATTTAGAGGACATGGGGCAGAGTTAAGCATAATTCAGCCACTTCTCTCTGACCATAAGAGCCTCCAGCTCCCAACCTGTCGCTGTATGGCTGCTGTGAGCTGCCTGCTGCTCACTCAAACCACTTCCCCCCCACCCCCTATATTATTTACACATTTCCATGCATTGTCTAAGCTTTCCTACTGGAATTAAAACTTAGTGAAAAGGACAATTTCCCTCAGCACTGAAGAAGTACTTTTATTGGAACAGGAGCTACAGCCCCTGACTTTCTACATTTTTCTTTCCAGACAGAGATAATTTAGGATTATCCTTGCTTGCTCTTTGCTGCAGTTTTAATGAAGCTCTATGCATATTCTTGTAATAATTAGACAATAAATGTTCTGTAGATGAAATGGCTATGAATTTGGGGGTTGGATTACTGAAAGTTTCCATAAAACCAATGATACAGAGGGAACTGTGAATTTCCAATATGCCTGCAGGGCTGACAAAGAAAGATTATTTCACTTTGCTTAAATGATACTAAAAATAGACAGAAGACTTTCAGCTAAAAGCCAATTCCCCTCACCTCATTGTAAGTGTGTAAGAGACCACATGTAAAATATTTGAAGTGTAAATTTGATCAGACAGAACAGGTATTGGCCTTGCCATAATCCCCCTGCCCCCAAAACACCAAGAGGGTCTGAAGTTAAATTTCAGGAGCTCACTTTGAACAGCCATAAAGGATTTGGCTTTGCTTTCTACTTTGAAAGAAGATGAGCACCCTTCACTCTTGCACTTCACACCTTGCCTTGCACACCTAAATTATGTTTTTAGCTTAGTGTGGTCAGGAATGTGGCAGGTAGGCATTTAAGCAAAGTTTAATGACCAAAATATTAGCCAGCCTCAAAGCCATCTGAAGCATCCTTCCTCTATGTTTTACTAGCTCAGGAGACCAAATATCACACTGCTGGCCTCTGGTGACCAACAGGTCAAGAGCAAGAAGACCTCCAACAGAACACATCCATCTTGGACCTGCCTCCAGACTAATTTGGAAATCCAAACCCTAAGTTGATACTGATAATTTAGCTATAAGGAGGAAATCATTACTGTGAAGGTAATGAAGCACTGGAAGAGGTTGCCCAGGGAGGATATCTTCTCCCTAGAAGTGTTTGAGGCCAGATTGGGAGGGGCTTTGAGCAATGTGGTCTGATGGGAGGTGTCCCTGCCCAGAGCAGTGGGGTTGAAACTCAATGATCTTTAAGGTCCCTTCCAACCCAAGGCATTCTATGATTCTGGTTATTACCAAATACAATTGTTTCTTTAGGGGTGACTTTTGTCAGCCTTGATTGGCCTGATCAGTTCCTATTCCTGTGTCTGCACATAAAGGCAGGGCACTGCAGCACCTCAAACTATGTCTAAATGCAAACTCAACATACCTAAGGGAAAAACCAGCCATGGTGTGTTTGCATTGCCCAAAGGCATGTCAAAAATCTTTCATCCTAGTGGAAAGGGCAGAACAAAGAACCTGTCCAAAGCCTAACCACAAAGCCTGCTGGCACAGCAAAGGCTATTCCAGCCTTTGTTGGATCCTGGTGTCTTCCATGTGAAAAAATAGTTCCCAGATATGTGCTGATGAAACCTAAAAAAAGAACCAAAACACAACACAGGATGACAGGATGAGCACTCTTCTGTTGTAGTATGCAGGATCACAGCAAATCCTAACCACAACACAGGGCCAGATTCTCCAGTGAGAGCACTGCAGTTCAGTAAGCAAGATTGGCCCAAACCAGAAGTTGGCTCAGAAGATGCAGAGTGAAATCCCATGCTGATGCAGGTAGTGTGTTCCAATGTACATCTGCACAGATGGAATGAAGTTGTTCACAGAATCATAGGACATTAGTGGCTGGAAGGGTCCTCAAAAGATGATCCAATTCAACCTCCCTGCCAGAGCAGGATCACCTATACCAGATCACACAAGAATGCATCCAGGTGGGTCTGGAGTATCTTCAGAGAGGCAGACTCCACAACCCCCCCAGTCAGCCTGTTCCAGTGTTCTGTCACTCTCACAGGGAAAAAATTCCTCCCCATATTTCCATGGGGCCTCCTACACCTCAGCTTCCACTCACTGCCCCTTGTCCTGTCATTGGGCATCACCCAGCAGAGCCTGGCTCCAGCCTCCTGGCACTCACCTTTACATCTTTATAAACATTAATGAGCTCTCAGTCTCCTCCAAGCTGCAGAGCTCCAGCTCTCTCAGTCTCTCCCTGTAAGGAAGATGTTCCACCCTCTTGATAGTTTTTGTGGCTGTGTGCTGGACTCTCTCAAGCAGTTCCCTGTCCCTCTTGAACTGGAGGCCCAGAAGTGGACACAACATTCCAGATGCAGCCTCAGCAGGGCAGAGTAGAGGGGCAGGAGAACCTCTCTCAACCTACTAACCACAGCCCTTCTAATACACCCCAGAATGACATTGGCCTTCTTGGCCACCAGAGCACATTGGCTCAGGGTCATCCTTCTGTCCACTAGGACCCCCAGGTCCATTCATGAAATTCATTTTTTTAATGCTACAGGATTTAAAGAAGAAATGCTGGGGGGTGTGGGCAGAAAAAAGGTTCTCTTGAGGTCAAAGTGTTTGTTACTGATGTCTTATCTGGTCTTTGCTGGTCTCCTATTTGTACTGTGGCTTTTGACATATTAATAGTTGGGTTTGTTTTCCAACTAGCTGTCTTGGCAGGCATAATTTATTTTCATAGATCTTGTAGGAACTTGATAGCTCTATGATCCTTTGCCCTTCCATCAGATTTGGCTGAAACATTATTAGAAGAAATGCTCTCAAGCCAGCATTTTCAGTTTCAGATAAGCCTTTTTTTTCCTCTCAAGAAACAGGCTATAATAATCACTTATGTTTAGTTTCTTCTTGCCTTTTATACTCTTATCAATATAGGTGCTTGCTTCCAAAAATCATATCAAGAAGGGGAAAAAAAATTGGTCTATGACAAGACTGTCTTGATCAGCAGGAATTAAATGAGGCATCCCCTTTCATCAAGGAAGAAAAGCTCCAAAGTGCTCCAGTGCATTCACTTCTCACCCTCCAAACCAAATGACTCATAGTTATTTTTTTCATCAAGGCAAGATGCTGCCAAGCACACAGATCCCTTAAGGAGCAAAAATTTAATTAGACAGCATGAGGCAAAGAGTCTGACAACATAAAAGGAATGAGTTAACAGAAGAGACAGATTACAGACAGGATTCAAGAGCCCAACCAAGACAAAGAAATTAAATGCTGTGGAGATACATTAAAAAAAAAAAGAAAGAAGAAGAAAAGTGAGCATGCCCTTTTAAATTATTACAAACAGTATTAAAAGCCAGAATACCTTTGTGATGCTAACTGCTTCTAAAGGGTTTGAGCAAAAGAGAAGATGAAGGCTGGATGTGGAAAGGAGCAAGCAGAAAATTCATTTGCTATGGCTACTTGAAGCACAGGAGCTTCTCTCTGCAAAGCTCTATAGGAGAGCATCCATAGTAAAAGATTTACTCCTTAACCCTAAGAAACATCTGGACAAAGCCACAGCAATATTTTAAAGTGTGTGCTTTTATCAAAATGCCATGGCCTTCTCCTCATGGTATGTAGTAAGGATTTCTTCCCTGGCTGGACAGTGAGTGCATGCAGCAGCTCTTGCAAATCATGCAGCAGCTCTTGCAAATCATGCAGCATCTGAGCTGGGACCAGGACAGCTGAAGCTGAAGCAACCTGGAAAGGGGTCAAAGTGTCTCTCCATTCCAAGCTAGCTTCTGTCATCATTCTAGTCCAAGAAAGATCTTATTTCACGGAGAGTAGCAGAGAATTAGGTTTTGTTTGTTTTTTTTCTTTAAATGGGCCTCAGCAAGACATTGCCAGGGCTTTACTTCTGCTGCTTTCTTGCCAACCACTTGTTCTCCCAGCAGCTGCACTCTTCCTCATCCCAGCTCTGAGAGAGATTGGAGGTAGGTCCTAGTTCAGGTATGTTTTCCAGACTGTGATAGGAAATCCTTTTCATTACAGTTTTGACTGTTGCTAAGTGTGAGCATCTCTGTATCTATTTCTGCCTCCAGTAGGTAGCAGCTCAGGGGAACCTGTGCTCCTCTGTCAGGTAGGACATTCTCTTGATGAAACCCTCCTGCAGAAACTCAAGAAGTTGCATGCAGCAAGGAAAACAAAGAGTGACAAGCAGGGCCTCTGCATACAGACAGTTACCAGAAAGGATGGGCCAGCATTCAGTTAATGTATGTCACAACAGGGAAAATTTGTCTGGCTGCCAAAATTTTATCCCAATCGGTGAACGCTTGAGTAAGCTTTGCCAGCCTTTGAGACTGGGGAGGGAGCTGCTGCTTGAGACAGGCAACATAGTCAGGAGAGTGTTAGCTCTGATAGAAAAAAGAACAGCCCTGTGCTCAGCTACAGCTGGTTACATGCTGTGGAGACATTTCCCCCTGCCCCAGCTCATAGAGCCTGGAAGCATTTGTATTGCGTTCGCCATACAGTCGGTTTCCAGCTCAGAAACACAGTGGCTTGGTGGGTTTATTGCTCCCTCTGTAAGTCATAGTGCTTGAATCAGTGGAGCATGAGCCTGAAGCATTCAAAAGCAGAGCATGTTTGGCTTTTAGGCTTTCCTGCTTGTTGCAGTCTGTAGTTGAGCAATAATAGTTAAAGGCAAGGAAGGAAAAACAAACTTCCCTGGGAAGCAGGTGGCCGTTGCACTTGGGGCAGCATCTCTGTGGTTCTCTATAGATGTTCTATGTCCCTGCCTGGGCCTGTCTGCAGTTTTCTCCTTCTTGCTCTCCTGTTCCTGATCTTTCTCATTTTGTCACAGGGTTTGCCCCATTGGGAGGCAAGGAAATATTTGCAGGAGCCCAAGTGCAGAGAATTAAAAAATTTGGCTTCTTGAGCAGGGAGTTGTCAAGCTTCAGTCTTTGGCCTCATTGTGGGGTAGCTAAGGTAGTAGCTGGTGCCCCAGTGCAGCCCCATGCTGTACCAGCATCCCAGCTCAGCTCTTGCCCCACTTTTGGGTGAGACATGCCCTCTCACACTGCCAGCTGGTTGCCATGCCTGCAGGAATTGCCTCAGCTGCTATTTCTTACCTGTAAATAGTCATTGTGTCCCTTCTAGGGATATCTGAAGTTGTCTATACAAATCACCAATGCTATTGAAAAGAAAAACATCTGCACAGTGTATTTACATAACTGTCATTGGTTGCTATCTCTGATTGACATGAAAACATTTTAATCATCCCTATATTGTCTCTATTTCCCCTCTGACTGACTTCATTTGCTCTTTATCTTCATCCATCTACTTCTAAGTAGAGCTTGGAGTTCCATCTGAGGAGTGCTGTCTCTTAAAGCCTCCCTAGGGCTTCCAGGAGATCGCACCAGCACAAATAACACCAGAGACAAGATGTTTGACTCATAAAATGCTGCCTTGACTCCATAGATCCTGTCATATTGCACAAAAAGTACTTCTGCCCAAATACTTTTCTCCCTCTGTTTCCAAAGCATGCTTTTATCTAGGCGTGAAGCTCCTAGTGAAGAACCACTCACAAGCTTCCCAGCATCTCTGTCTCACCAGAGCAATGCCACAGCCCTGCTTGGGAGGCAAAATCATAAACAAACAAAATCCAAACAAAGCAGAGATCTGAATTTGCTCCCTAAGCTTTCAGGGCAGGATCAGACTCCAGCCATCTGCCTCACTATCCCTGCTCTGCCCTGTAGCCCTCCCAGGCTGCCCCACCAGAGACTGCAGACCTCCAAAATGAGATTACAGAGTCAGCAAATGCAGCAGGAGTCTGCAGTTTGTGTTCTTGCTTGGACAAGGAGAACAAATCATGGAGGTTATCTGCAAGGGGTTTTTTCCAACCTTTGAAATGGTTTGGAATGGAAAGGGAGTCAGAGCAAGCTACTGGTTTGCACTACCTGTAAAGAAATATTGGAGAGCAGGTCTCCCAAACTTGATTTCTGCTTGGAAGTGGCATGGCTTGTTGGATCTTTTTTGGTTTGTTTTGTGGTTTGGGGGTTTTGGTGGGTTTTTTATGTGTTTGTTTTGGTTTTTTTTTATCACTGGGATAATCACAGTGGGAGGTGTCCCTACCTATGGCAGGGGGTTGGAACTAGATGATCCTTGAGGTCTCCTTCCAACCTTACCATTCTATGATTCTATGATTAGGGTTTTTTTTGGTAAAGATAAGGGTTGCCTTTGAAATCTAATGGTCATAAACCAAAGGGTATCATTCTCAGTGTAAAAAATTATAACACACAAATAATTTTGCCTTGAGTACACATCTCAGGAAGGTCATTTTGTGCACTACTTTTTAGTCCACTTTTATCCTTTGGGATTAAAGATTGGGGTTTAGTAGATCCATAGAACCATAGAATGGTAGGGTTGGAAGGCACCTCAAGGATCATCTAGTTCCAACCCCCTGCCATAGGCAGGGACACCTCCCACTAGCACAGGTCACTCAAGGCCTCATCCAACCTGGCCTTGAACACCTCCAGGGAGGGAGCAGCCACAACCTCCCTGGGCAACCTGTGCCAGTGTCTCACCACCCTCACTGCAAACAACTTCCTCCTAACATCCAGTCTAAATCTCTCCTCTGCCAGTTTAAACCCATTGCCCCTTGTCCTGTCATTGCAAGCCCTTGTCAATAGTCCCTCCCCAGCCTTCCTGTAGCCCCCTTCAGATACTGGAAGGCCACTCCAAGGTCTCCTGGAAGCCTTCTCCAGGCTGCAGAGCCCCAACTCTCTCAGCCTGTCCTGGTAAGTGAAGTATTTAGCAACAGAGAGAGACAGTCCAATTTGAAACATCTACTGTGGCATAACCCCTTGGAATAAAAGCTGTGTAAATATCTCAGGTATTTATTTACTTATTGTATTCCATCCTTTAAATCAGTTAAAAATAAAGCCAGTTGGAGGCAATCTTCTTTTCATGCAGGTAACAATGTTCCTGCCACAGAAAGCTCACTGAAGTAGTGGTTAATGGCTGACAGGAGGGTGAGCAATAAACTTTCTTAGCAAATGACTAAGCTGCACTCCATAGCACATTTTTCAAACATCAGCTCTGGTTGGCATTACAGATCAAATGGATCCTGTTATAATAATAATGATTTTAGATTGCTTTGCAAGTTGGCAGCTGCTAGGCTGGCCTAACTCCTGGGAGGTGTCTCAAAGCATCAAGATGCCACCAGCAGGCAATTTAAATAGCATGAGGGCAAGTTAAAATGCCAAGGGGAGAGAAAACTGCCTCTCTATGTGTGTGTGTGCATATGTATGTGTGTGTCTGCTCAGTGCTGTGCCGTGCCACTGATGTCCACACCAGTGGGGAGCCACTGGTGAGCACTTTTGAAGGACTTTTCTTCAAGGGTTGCTAAGAACATAAAAAATTACCTTGTAAAAAGTGCTACAAAAGTATGCCAACAGCCAACCTGGGTTATCTTCCTCACTCCCACCCCTCCCAGAAAGGGCCACCTTCCTTGAGATTGGGTGAGGAGCCAGGACCTGCTCAGCATGAGCACAGAGGGAAATGTTGGCATTCATTAATTGCTTGGGCAAGATGTTAATCTTCCCAGCAAGATGTCTTCCCAGCCCAGCCACACAGCTCACCTGGCATTTCCCTAGAGTGGAGAAATTGTACTTTGTGCAGCACAGTCAGCCCAGCTACTGCTAAGAAAAGGAAATCATGCCTGAGGACCCTGAGCACTGCATTTCACCTGTCACAGCAATGGCTGTCAAAACACAGAGCCTGACAAGTCCTGAAAACTCCTCACTATGTATAAACTGATTATGGAGTTGAGCAGATGAAAAGGGACTATAAATTGCTTCAAATTCTGTGCTGCTAACCCAGGAGCACTGACAGGGCTTGATGCCAGGTCTTGAACCAGTTGACAGGCAATAATAAGCAATAGCCTGGCTCCACTGACACCTCTCAAGGCTGATGATCTAATGGTCTACAGAGATGCAGTGCAAGGATGAGGATACCTTCCTGCAAAAACACAAGTTGAAAATGAGTAGCATGGGGACCACTGTAACACAGAGTCAAGGGGAAGGAAACCCCACTGGTATAGTGGGAACAGCTGGCTAAAGAAGCATCACTGAAATATTTTGGGGCCTCCAAACGTTGTTCTTCCAACTGAAAGCTTAATTGCTATGAAGATGTGCTCAGGGCTTATTTCCAAAAATGAATCTGCATCAGTGCATTTGTGGGTGTACAGAATCATTAGCTACAACTCTAAGGATGCAGTGATCCTGGTGATGACTGAGGAGAGATTTCCTCCAGGAGACTCTTCTGGTGCCTGCAGCCTTTTTCATGCATGTGTTGTTTTCCCCATGGCAGGGCAACGTCACAGAAGAGAAAGTCCAGAGGATGAAGGAGCAGTTCATGTCTGCCTATGATGTCACCACAGATGGACGCTTGCAAATTCAGGAGGTAACTCTCCACAACCCCAGCCCAGGGTCCAGAGGAGGCCATNGGAAGGACTGGGAATTAGGACACACATTTTAGAAGAGCCTGTAGCAATAGGACAAGGGCTAACAGTTTTAAACTAAAGAAAGGTAGATTCAGCCTAGATACATACAGAAGGAATTTTTTACAATGAAGGTGGTGAAGCACTGTAACAGGTTGCTTGGAGAGGTGGTAGATGCTCCCATTCCTGGAAACATTCAAGGTCAGGTTGGAAGGGGCTTTGAGCAACCTTGTGTCTCTACACATTGGAGGTGAGATAGAATAGATAACTTTCAAAGGTCCTTCCCAACACAAACCATTCTATGACTCTATGTAGCAGACTTGGGAGATATAGAGGATAGTGCTTGGATGAGAAGGAAGTGAGTCAAGGAGCACTACATTAACCAGACCTCTTGATCTGGGTCTTTACAGTGAGGGTGACAGAGCACTGGAACAGGTTTCCCAGAGAGGCTACAAAGTCTCCTCTCTGGAGACTTTGAAAAGCTGCCTGAGATGCATTCCTGTGTGCTCTGCCATAAGTGATCCTGTTTTGGCAGCAGGGGGTTGGACTCAACGATCTCCAGAGGTCCCTTCCAACCACTAACATGCTGTGATTCTGTGATTCCTTCTAAGGCAACAACACTCCCAGCTTGTATTTGCTATACTGAAAGAGCAGCCACCCAAGGATTTTCTTTATCTTCATGATTTGAGTTGGTTTAGGGGTTTTCTAACATGCCCTCTTTCCAGCTTGCAAATATGATCTTGCCTGATGATGAGAACTTTCTGCTGCTTTTCCGGAGGGAAGCTCCCTTGGACAACAGTGTAGAATTCATGCGGGTATGTATCTGCACATTGCCTCTTGCTCTTGCACACCAACAGCTTCTTCAATGTTCTCCCTGCACAGAGCACAGCATGGGAAACACATGAGTATTGCTAAAGCAAAACACATCCTGACCTGTTCAGCTAAAGAAAGTTCTACATTATTGACATCAGCAAAGCAGAGATTCAGTAGCTGGGGCTGCAGTAAGGGCACCTGGGGAGTTCATTAAGCTTCACAAACACTTTCAGCCACCCACCAGTCATGCCACCAGAGCCAAAACCTTAAGGTAATTCCTAACTACTGATGAATTTAGCCTCATTGGGAGCTACAACCAGAGCTGCAGCACAGCACAGACCAAGAGGGCAGACCAGGCACATTTTAGATGTGCTTTATCCTGAAGCATTAGCCTGGAAGGGCATGGAGTGGAAATTCCCATGAGTTCAACCATCTGGGGAGCACGAGCCCATAAGGTTTCTTTAACCTTGCCCACTGTCCCTCCACTCTTTGCCCCTAACTATCTCAACACAGAATTTAATTTTTTTTTCCTACGACTGCCTGCATTTACTTTCATTTCACATCCAGACTGGGGTCTTCTGCAGATCAGAGGCTAGTTGTGTACAGGCTTTTACTCAGGGCAATAAAGAAGCTGCATGTACAAATTAGGTAAGAAAGCCAGAGTGTTTTCTTAGTCTTTTTCTTCCTTTTATAGCCAGTGGGTCTGCATCAAATATGTGATAGCAGCATGTTACATGTACAGCGTCCAAGGGAGAGTAAAAAGCCATTGTGTGGGAAGTTTATTTCATCTACAATTAATTAAATATTGGATAATGCAACAGCTTGCTCATTGTGGAAGTCCTGATTTGAACCCTTATGATCTATGACCCCTGAGCAGATGACTAACTGCACTGTTTATGTGGTTGTATCAATCTGCTCCCATTCAGATCTGGCGCAGCTACGACGCCGACAGCAGCGGATTTATTTCAGCTGGAGAGCTCAAAGTGAGTTATTCTAACAAGTCTCTCTGGGCTTGAGCTACAGCTCACTGATGTCAACAGGAGCTTTCCACCGACTTTACCAACTTGCTGCCTTTTTGTGCAATTGACAACTGGCATTTCTAGGTTGCTCATGGTGAGTTTAAGGACTGAGGTCCCTCCAGCCTACTGGCATGGCTGCAGGGACACTGCTAGAAGGTAGGATGCTCTGCTGCTACCCTTGATGTCCTGCTTTCATCTTGCTTTGTCCTGTGGCCCCACATGGAGAACATCAAGCAGGCAAAGAGCCCCCTGAGCACTACTTCACCTTGATTTTGTGCATGTGCCTCTCCCAGCTAAAGAGAGCCACTGAGAT
Organism: Ramphastos sulfuratus; assembly: GCA_013399055.1. Lineage (NCBI taxonomy): Eukaryota > Metazoa > Chordata > Aves > Piciformes > Ramphastidae > Ramphastos > Ramphastos sulfuratus. The sequence goes on from WBNM01041489.1 coordinate 48,538, forward strand.
CTCTTCAAAACCTCTCCCTGAGCCTGCAGATTTTCTGAAGAGTGATTTCTTTTTAAAGCTCAACCTATTGAGGCATAAGCCTGTTCAGAAACCATAGCTCAGATGCTTGGAGCCAGGCAGAAACTTATCCCTGGGCTGCAGATCCTGCACAAACATCTCAGTGTGTGGCTCCAGCCTGTGCCCCAGTGAAGGCATATGAGGATGTTTAAGTGTTTTACTGTAAGGCAAATATTTTAATTTGAGATGAATTAATAAATATTGCAGGACTTATGCTATCTTTTGCTTATCCTGTGAGTTAATTATGACTCATTCCCATATGCCTGCTCCGGGGAAATTTGATTATTTTCTAACTTACTCGGAAAAAATTATGTTTAACTAAATAAAAAATGTGAACTTTACATGAAATTGAAGTAGTAATCAGGAATGTGAAATTGGGTTTGTGTAACTCTGCTGAATTTGGATTGAATTTCTTACTGTCATTTCTTGAATTTACTCTAAAGAGAAAGTTGTCTCTTTCCTTACTGCAGGACTTCCTGAGAGATCTCTTCTTGCAGCATAAGAAGATGGTTGCTGAAGTAAAGCTGGAAGAATATACTGATACCATGGTAAGAAAACATAGTATTAATATTGTTTATATTTTATTATAGTGCTGCCTAAAAATCTCCTTCAGGGTCAATGTACATAGGGCCATAAATGCCCTCTTAAAAGGTGCATCCTCTCCAAAGGTCCCTGTGGGAACTCAGCACATGCTGCTGCTGCTGCTGTTTCTTTGCTCTGCACTGCACAGCAGCTGTGAGCAGCCTTTTGAACAGTCCTGCTTTGAGTTGAACTGTTTCCTATGAAAAATCAGACCCAATTTACACCAGGGCAAACTGAGCTCTAAAACCCTTTAAAAAAAAATTAGGGAAGGTGCATCCTTCTTCAGGGTATGTTCAGCCTTAGAGAGAGCTCCAACTCCTTCCCTCCCTCCTAGCTAGTCCTTCTGCTCTCAAGACACAGGCTCCCTGATGCTTCCCTGATGGATGGGGAGGTTGAAAGCTTTGACTCTTCCCCTACCTTGTTGAAATATTGCTTTTATACTGCAATCAGCAGCATAATCTTTGGGGCAAATTTAGCATCGATCACCTGGATTTCAGAGTAACTTGGTTTGTCTAGGCATCTGGGGGGGAAATTAAAAAAAAGGCAAGGGAAAAACCCCAGCTGATTTCTGATGTCATTCTAGAGGGTGACATTTGGGTTTCACTAGCAGACAACTACCACTGCAGTTTCCGAAATGATTTTCAGATGAGAGTGCCTTGACTCTTGGCTCAGCATCTGTGTTTGTGCCTAAAACACAGTATCACAGTATGACAGTATAAGCAAGGTTGGAAGAGACCTCAAAGATCATCAAGTCCAACCCATTACCACAGACCTCAAGACTAGACCATGGCACCAAGTGCCACGTCCAAACCCTCCTTGAACACCTCCAGGGACNTGTTTTGCAGCACCATGGTGAGACACTGGCACAGGTTGCCCAGGGAGGTTGTGGCTGCTCCCTCCCTGGAGGGGTTCAAGGCCAGGTTGGATGAGACCTTGAGTGACCTGTACTAGTGGGAGGTGTCCCTGCCTATGGCAGGGGGTTGGAACTAGATGATCCTTGAGGTCCCTTCCAACCTTACCATTCTGTGATTCTATGATTCTATGTATGCATGATGCATCTGTGCCTAGGAACGTGACCCTTCAGAGCCAAGTGAAAAGCTGTACTGTTACAGAAGAGTATAGATTTTTCCCCCCACCTATTTATAGGACAGTGAAGGGAGAGGAATGCAAGCTATAGAAATCATTTTCCAACTGGCACAGCTTGTAAACAATAAATCCCCAGAAGCTACAGCTAGACTAAAAATCTTTCCCATCGCATCTGAAGGTAACAAACAGCTTTTCTGTTGCTCCACTAATGTTTCCTCTCCCAGTGGCAGATCTCTGATCAGGTGCTGGGGAATAGGTGACCTGAAGCTTGTAAACATGGAGTGGTTAATTTCCTCCAACTCTTTTCCCTTTCCCATAGTTTCCCAAGAAAGATCTGCATTCCTGCTGCCCAAACACAGCTAAATATCAATGCAGCCCAGGGCTGGCAGCTGAGAGGTCTGGTTTCCCTTCCCCTGGGTTTCTATAGATTGGCTTTGTATCTTTGGAGAGGCAGTTTAGTCTCTGTGTTGCAGGAGAAGATTTGATGTGGGAAAAGGGATGTTTCGTGTATCTGGGGAAATCTATGATCTGAAATACAAATCTGCCTCACGAGGACAGAGGTTTGAAAAGCCACAATGCCAAAAGGGTCAGGGAAGTTAATGGGGATTGGAAAATGCTTTCTTTCCTTGTGGTTCTTTGCTGTAAACTGAAGAGCAGGGGTGTTCATAAACACACCTGATGCCAAGAGCTAAGGCAGGATGTGAGGCTGCAGGATGCAGAATCTTGCCCTGTAATATCCTGTAGTAAAAGAGAGGATATGAATTCTGTGTGTCACAGCAAAGCAGCCACACAGGCAGCATCTCTGTATGGCAGATATGCATCATGAAGTGATTGCATGGCAACTCACCTGGCACAGGAGGCCAAAATTGCAAGGAGGGAAGAAAGATTCAGTCTTACACTTGCAGTGCTAGGTTAAAAAGAGAGAAGACACTCGTGATGGTTTGGGAGTTCCCTGCCCCCCCACACTTTGTAAAATCCCTCAGACTAGAACTCAGCTGGCTGGAAGTTAAGAGATGAAGCTCTATTTACAGCTTAGCACAATGTACAAGCAGAGATATACACAATAGACAGGAATAGTTACAGACATATACAAGGTAAAGGTAATACAGAAACACAACACCCCTCCCAGACATCAGAGTCCCCAGGAGGGGCTCCCAACCACCCTTCCACCATCTCCCCACCCCTCTGCCTTACCCCAAGGTTTGCCTTACACACAAGGTGAGTTTGGAGGATCAGCCAGGGGAGTTAGAAGGAAAGTGGTTAGTGAGGTTACTCAGCAGAGAGGAGGAGGAGGCCAGAAGCTAGACAGCCCAAGATGCTGTGCCCTAGAGACTGCAAGCCCAAGTGGCTTATCTTTGCTTTGTATTATTTTCTTAAACATCTCAGCAAGCCTATGAGTGAAGTAGACATTACCACTGTTTTCCTTTCACAGCCTATAATATAATTTTCTCTATTAAAATATTCTAATTAGCCTCAAACCAGACAAAACACTCAAGGAGCCAAAAGCAAAAGTATATTGTGAAGCCTCAGGGCAATGTAAGCTCTGCTTTCTCCCTCTGCTTTCCACATGAAGCGAGGAGCTGCTGAAGTGTGAAGTCCTAATGGGCCTCGGTCAGCATCACCACTCTCTGGGGAAGCAGGGGGTCAGGGGCCCTTACATTTAGTTCCCAAGACCTTTACAGAGTATCTTTAGCAACCAGCAGCACCGATTCCTTTAAGGCAGAATGGAAATACATATATACACCTCCCCTGCTACTTCGTTCCCACTCTTTCATCTGTTTAAAGCACAACACCTGGGGACAACGACCTGCTGCAAGGTCTCTCAGGTAGGTCCATCTATCCAACAGTGGTTTTCAAGTGCTACTGTAACAGCATTCAGTTGAAATAATCTGTGTCCCAAGGAGCTGTAAACCTATCTGCCTCCACAGGAATTTACAAATCTGTGTGCTTGTTTCTGTACATTGCCAGCTGGCTGTATACATCTTAAGCAGTCACTGATACACTGAGTAGTTACTGAGTGGACCCTAGAGCCTTCTGGAGAAAGGGATAAAAAGGAAAAGACAGAAACTATCATTTTAAAGAAGCTAACACAGGCACAAAAAAGAAAGGGGGGAAGAAAAGGGGGGACCCAGTAATTTATACTTCTGTGCTGGGTATTTGCAGCTGCAGCTTGTGAGAATCATAGAATCATAGAATGGTAAGGTTGGAAGGGACATCAAAGCTCATCCAGTTCCAACCCCCTGCCATAGGCAGGGACACCTCCCACTAGCACAGGTCACTCAAGGCCTCATCCAACCTGGCCTTGAACACCTCCAGGGAGGGAGCAGCCACAACCTCCCTGGATAACCTGTGCCAGTGTCTCACCACCCTCACTGCAAACAACTTCCTCCTAACATCCACTTTCAATCTCCCCTCTGCCAGTTCAAACCCATTACCCCTTGTCCTGTCATTGCAAGCCCTTGTCAATAGTCCCTCCCCAGCCTTCCTGTAGCCCCCTTCAGATACTGGAAGGCTACTCTAAGGTCTCCTCAAAGCCTTCTCTTCTGCAGGCTGCAGAGCCCCAACTCTCTCAGCCTGCCCTCATAACAGAGCTGCTGCAGCCCTCTGAGCATCTTCGTGGCCTCCTCTGGACCCGCTCCAACAGTTCCATGTCCTTCCTGTGCTGGGGGCTCCAGAACTGCACACAGGACTCCAGGTGGGGTCTGAGGAGAGCAGAGTAAAGGGGCAGAATCCCCTCCCTTGCCCTGCTGCCCACACTGCTCTTGCTGCAGCCCAGCACTCAGTTGCTGTCTGGGCTGCACTCACACTGCAGCCTCATGTTGAGCTTTTCATCACCCCAGACCCCCAGGGCCTTTTCCTCAGGGCTGCTCTCAGCCATTCCCCACCCAGAATGTGAGAAGTGTGAGCAGATCTCATACTGACCAAGGCATGTGAAATACCTGCCACTTACTTTTGTGGCTATGACTTTATGCCACATTGAGAAAAACTGGGAAGAGGGAAATTGAAATGTCTTTTGGAAAAGACTGGTTGTCCCTAGAAAGGAACATCACTTTGTGAAGCTTCTTAGAAGCCATTTCTTAAGAGGTTATTCTGATTCTTTGTGATCTTGACATTTTCTCTTCAAAGAACACTGATACAGATTCGGTGAACAAGCGATGAACCCCTGGAAAGAAAACAGGTAGTGAACACATTGACATGGCACAAGCAATTCCTCTTGCTGCTTTGCTGTGTGTGGAAATGAGAGGACCCACACAGCTGGTGACCACAATGGAGGCAAATCTGCCACCTGTGTGCCTTCTACACTTAACCCCAGCAGTGCTATCACCTCCAGTTTTACACCACACTTGCTGTGGTATAAGCCTGGGGAAATGGAAAATCCCATTTAAGCTCAAACTTCACTTCTGAAGATCAAACCCAACAGAACTCAGAAGCCTGCAGGCTTTTGAACACTCCAGCAGATTAAATGCCTTGGTCTTTTATGAGGAACCAAAACACTTAGAAATCCTGCACTAAATGACTTGTCTAGACTGCACAGGCAATCTGGTCAGGCAGAGCATTGAGCTTTTGTCCTGAGGCCAGCTTACTGGCTACAGAGCTATCCTGCTTGTCAGCAAAAGCCACTGTGCCCCCAACCTTCTCTGAGGAAAGAAGCCACAGGCAGTCCTGCAGCCTGGGAAGGTGTCTGGCTTCACACACTCTCAATAACTTTTATACTCACAGCTGCTGAGCAGAGGTGCCCCTGAAGTATACATTTGTGAGAGCAGGAAGTCTGGCAAAAGCTGACTCTTTGCATGTCCCACCTGAGGGACAAAACACTCCACTGCACACAGAGAACCAGAGGCTGTAATGAGTGCACTGATCACAAAACTATTTATTTTGGCTGTTTACTCCTTTCTTCATCTCTGTTATGAAAAATAATTCAGATTTATAACCTTACGTTGCTCTTCAAAGCATGTATGTGTTTGCCACACCGTGAAGTTTCAAAGCCTTCCTTTACAACACTGGATTGGGACAAAAGAGACATTTTCTTTGCTGATTTCAAAGCCAAAGGCAGTCTTGATTTTGCATGTATATGTATATATGTATATAGACTCATAGACTCATAGAATCATAGAATAGTAAGGTTGNCCAACTCTTATTTTGCAAACCCAGCTCCTAATTTATGCTCTGCCTGCCTCCAAGCACGTGGACTACACTCACACACACAGAACTAAGACTTCCCTGGTGCACTGCCTTTAAAATGTCAGTGAATTAATTTCTGCAAACACTTTCAAGCACAGGGCAGGTCGACAGTGAAATAAATGCATCATTTTACAAAGCATACTGCTGGATACAGCAAAGCTTTTAGTAAAATGGAGTGCTATAGAAACATGTCAGACCTTATCCATGACCACACTGAGATGTTTCCTATCATCCTGGCAGCTTAAATATACCTTTCAAGAGTGTAAACTGAAAACCCATCAAGGCAATGTCTAAAGGTGCAAGTTTTAATTAGAAACAATCTCATAATGACTTCAAATGCCTGCTTGTCCCCTGATACAGGCTTTGTCACACGGAGTGGGCAACCTCTGTCACTCTTTGTGTGCTTATGTACACAATTAGCAGGTCAGATCAAACACTCACCTGCTTGAAATTTGAAAATTTCATTAATAAACATTTCCCCCAGGGCCTTCCCCAGTAATGCAGCCCAAGATTGCAGTGGGTAAGCACAAGCTCCATGTTCCAGATAATGGGATTAGGTCTATCTTATTAGCTATAGTACCTGAACTAATTCAGTGAACACTAGTCCATCTTCCCCACATGTTTTCCATCTTTCATGTGGAAGACACTGGACAAAAACTAGCTCAGCCTAGCTCTTCCAGACAGACTTTTACCTTCTCTCTGTTGACTGGTATCAACAATATCAAAATATCATATATGCTTGAAAATTTTATTCAGGATACTTGTTGCAGAAAAAGGCTGAACCAGCTGAAAATGCAAAGATCCTCTCTTGTATTGCAAAAGCAGAGCTCTGACCTGAAGGAGATGAGTGAGGGGAGCTGATTAGCTGTTAGTAGACATGGTCAGCCACTCAAAGTTTAATGTTAAGCTCAAAACCAAGGTGCAAATAAAGCAAATTGACTGGAGATGTTGCTTTTCAATAAGCATTCCCTGCAACAGGCTTTATTTGTGCCTTGCAAAAAACCCACAGCATCCAATACAATAAATAAACACATCATATCTGGTGGTGACTCATGCAAAGGATCCTATTAAGGAAAAGATAATATTAAGAGAAGGATAACTTCTGTTACCCTTACACAAACTAACCTCTTGACATTGGCACCTGAACCTTCTTCCCAGTCTTAGCACTTTCCCACAGTGTACTTAGAGCCAAGCAAAGCACACCAGCTTTAGTGACATGAAACTCTGACCTGAGTGTCTATGAAAGGGTGACAGCATCTCAGCCATTTGGTAGCCACAGCACCAGTCAAAGAGAAGGACTGAGTCGGGCTGGAAGTGTTCGGAAGCTTCCCTGTGTATTCAGTATTATTTTCAGTAGCCATGACAAGGCCAATATTCACTTTCTCAAGGTGTTTGCTTGAGACCTGTCTTTATCCTCATGTAAGGTGAGAAGGGAGTGATGCTGGTATGTGATTGCTTGGACTTTCCTGGCAGAAGGCAGGAGGGGTTGCCATGCTCTTGTGCCAACTTTGCACTCAGTGGTAGCAGAAAATGCTGTGCTGCCTGGGGTTTGGGTAAAGCACCCCAAGCAAGCTGAGATGAGGCACTGGGCAGAGCAAAATGCATATTGGCTTTTTTTTTTTTTCTTGTACCTGTGTTCTCCTCATAGTCTGTCTGTTTTTTCACTGTCTTCTCAATTTTTAGATGAAAATCTTTGACAAAAATAAAGATGGGAGGCTGGACCTGAACGACCTGGCAAGGTAGGCTTTAATAACATGGACAGGGTTTTCCAGCTCCCACTGGCAGATCCAGGGCAGGTGATGATTTCCTCTAGGAAGGTGCATTTGATTCCAACCTCCTTTAAAACTAATTCAGGTACAATCCCAAGCACAACTCCAGGCTGGGTGGGGAATGGCTGAGAGCAGCCCTGAGAAAAAGGACCTGGGGGTCTGGGGTGATGAAAAGCNAGGTATCCCAGGTCTCTAAACAAATGGAGCCCATAGCAATATTCTGAGAACCTATAGCTGATGACAGTGAGCAATGCCAGGACCTATTTGTGTATCAGCAACATGCTCTGGCATGATGACCTACACCACCTCTGCAAAGCTCCTCAGGAGGTGAGAAAGGAGACAGTGGCACTGTTTCTCCAAAAGAAGGATAACAATCCTCTACAGCAGGCTCACAGATGTGCATTTATTTCACATCATTGTGCACAGCAGGGATTGTAAATATTTTTTTTTCTGCTTGTTTGATGACTGAAAGTGCCACTGCAAAGGAGCCTGGCAATGGTGGTGAGAAAAGAGTTGGAGAGACAAGGTGAGAAAGCTGTGAAAGAAGTTGGGAACTCAGTTATGGGCCTCTGTCTGCTTTCTGTGCTTGATACCTCAGAAGCTTTTGCATGATTTCACTGCAAATGGACAGTATGTATCTGGCTGTACATGTGTGTGCAGAGACTGGGTGGTACTTTAAACATGAAGGGCTCAAACCACTGATTTGGGGGATGAGAGCTGAAAGCTGCTCATTTGCCACCACCACTTTCTGCCTGTGATAAATACCAGCCCAAATAACTGCAGGGCATGTGGCAGTTCCCTTTGACCACTGAATAGATGAACAGAGAAGTAGAGGCAGAATGGAGAATAAAAAGGTTTGCCCTTACATTTTCCCCTTAAATATGGTTCCCTACTGCCTCATTACCCAGGCTGGCTGAGGCTCCCCTCTGGTTTGAACCTTGGGGTTAGCAGAGCAGCTTGAGAGAGAAAAGGTTTTGTCAGTGCTCTGAAGAGCTTTGGGAGGGGTTAGAAAGAGGGACTGGGCCAGTGTCAATGCACAGACCAATATTGCTTTGGTCTTTTACAACCACCAATTCTCCCTCCAACAGAGAGTGATAAATTACTCTTTAATGCAACATAGCAATGCAGTTACAAGGAATGACTGTCTGGTAGCTCCTGCTTCACAGGCTTACAGCCTCCACTGCACTGGACCACCAGAGCAGCTCTGGGAGAGGCAATGGTGCTAAGAAACCCATCTGCAGTGAGCCAAAGGGCACTCATCACACTCCATCAGACAGGGAGGGGGGCAGGTGTTCCTGTGTCAGCCCTCCATAAATACTGCTGCAGGCAATTTTCTTTTTAAAAAGCCTATCATCTAAAATCTCTTTGCTTTACAAACCAGAAGAGCATAGTTTGTGTGCAGATAAAGGGAAAGATCAAAATTTAAATCTCTTCATTCAGGATCCTGGCACTTCAGGAAAATTTCCTTCTTCAATTTAAAATGGATGTAAGTAGCACTGTTTCCTGATACATCAACCCCATCTCTCTCAGCTAAGATAACCTGGGCCCAAACCTGAGTCTTTTTTTCATATGCTTGTCCTCTCTGCATGCAGGCTTGCAGCACAGAAGAAAGGAGGAGAGATTTTGAGAAGATCTTTGCACACTATGATGTTGTGAGTCCTGGAGGCCATTCCATTGCAGTCTTTAAATGACACAGATTTAGCATACACTGCCCAGACTTCTTATGCCCCCTGAGTGTTGTGGGGTCACTCAGGAGATGCATCTGTGCCTGAGCCCATGGGCCAAGGTGGGGACAGAGGAGGATGATGCTCAGAGGCTTCAAGGCAAGGGACCCATTTTGCCTTTGCCCATCACCATGGCCAGCACTGCTGCATTAGCCATACTTCTCTGCAGGAGCTACAAGGGCTGTTCAGGGGGTGGTGACAGCAGTCTTGGGCAGTTTGGGACCTGCATCACCACCACCTTGAAAAATAAAATGCCTTCCAGTACTGAACCAAGGGTTATTTAGGGAGTATGTCCCAGGTCAGATATGACTACCCAACTGCCTGTTAGAAATGAGTAACTCAGTGCCACTTCTGACAGTGACACAAGTGTCCCAGGGTGGTGAGCTGCAAGCCTCACACAATGGTGGGAGATGTTGCTCTGATCTGAAGAGATTATTTAGGAAAAATGAAGGAATGTTAGATATTAGGAAGAAATTCTTCACTGTAAAGGGTGATGAGGCACTGGAACAAGTTGCCTGGAGAAATTGTGGATGCCCCTTCCCTGGAGTTGTTCAAGGTCAAATTGGATGGGGCTTTGAACAGCTGAAGTTGTTTCTGCCCATGTCAGGGAATTTGGAACTAGATGACCTTCAAAGGTCTCTTCTATCCCAAATCATTCTATGATCTTTATGCTATAAAGCTTGGTGACCCAGTGGACCTACTGACCAGTAAACATGGTGGTGTTTTTGACTCACTGGAGCATTTTGATGTTTATTCCTTTTTCAGAGTAAAACAGGAGCACTTGAAGGCCCAGAAGTGGATGGGTTTGTCAAAGACATGATGGAACTAGTCAAGGTAGCTCCATAGCTCTTTCTGTTTGTTAACAGCCTTTATTTCCAAGTGGAACATTCTTGTGTGGGTGAAGTTCTGTAAGTAGAGAGACTAGCGAGAACACACAGTCAAATTTCATTTCTTCAGCAGCAGAACAAATGTCATTATCTCAGCATGAACATTACAGAGTGTTTCAACATATCACACAAATTCTAACTGACAAATTAATACATCTTCACTCAGCAACTGTGTTTAAGAAAGACCTGTTCCAGCTCACACTATGAATTAGTTAGATGTTACAGCATCACAAACTGTGTTGACACAGATCAGTCATCAGGATTTCTTTCTTCTGTTTTCACTGTGCATATGGCCCTCAGCAACATGGCCTCATCACAAGGCTGCCCTTGAAAATTGCTTGAGCTCTACCTCTAAGCAAGGACATCATGGCCAGTATGTCACCAGTCACTTACAGACAGCAGAATCCATCTGCATTGGATTGCCTTACATTTCCAGGTGCAGTCCAAGGTAGAGCTTTTGATGCAAATATAGCCTGGTCTTTGGCTCCCACTGAGCCCAAGCCAGTGCATTTCCACCTGATGTGATGTGACACAAGGATGCTTGGACTCCTATGTCCATTTAGCAGAGAGCAGAGGCTGCAGGTATGTGCTGAAGGCTGTGCATGTGTGTACATTACAGCCAAGTGATGTGCAGGGAAAGGTGTGAGGACAGGCAGGATGTCAGGCTGGTGGTCTGCTCACCTGTGTCCAAAAGAGCAAAATGTGTGCTTCCCTTCATTAGCATTGTCCTTGGGCACTGCAAGCTGTGCACATGAGCTCAACCTGAAAAAGTGGGAAGCAGCGGAAGTGATGCAGGATTAGAAGCATACAGAGACAAAACAGCCTATAAAGTATATCTAGCACTCATCTGATCCACTAGAAGTATTTTTATGCTCCTGACTAGCCTGCCAACAGAAATGCTACACCACTCCTTATGAAGCAGGACTGAGGGAGGAAATCAGATGAAGCAGAGGTCCAGCAGTGCTGCGATCCCATTGCACACCTCTCTGTAGACTGTTGTTTGACACAGATCAGATACTGACAGCCTTGACTAAGCACAAAGACTGCAGTGCATTTCTGTACAGTCACTCCCAATCCCATACCTCTTCTATTTTTGGAGAGTGACCTTTCCCCATCCTCTGTTTGCTTCCCCACTGTGTATGAGCTGATGCAGGGTCAGGCCGTTTGGTCACTGCTCCAGCTGCCACACAGCCTGCAGTTTTACAGGGCTGGGAAATCCAGGGCTGTTTTCTCTCTCAACACTGTTTGTCTGTTTTGCCTGCAGCCCAGCATTAGCGGGGTGGACCTGGACAAGTTCCGCCAGATCCTGCTCAACCACTGCGATGTGAACAAGGATGGGAAAATTCAGAAATCTGAACTGGCTTTATGCCTCGGGCTTAAAATTAACCCATAGCCAGCTGAGCACTCGTGGTCGTGCTGGTCTTGTGAGATTTGCTTGCTGCTCCTCCTGCAAGTGTGTCTGTGCTGCCCAACCAACCCCTTTGTGGTGTTCACTCACTGCCAGTACTTGTGAGAACCCTTAGCGATGTCTCTTTCCATGAGTGCAGCAGATGCTCAGAAAAGAGGCTAACCTTCTTCTGCTACCCCTGTGAAATGCTGCCCCAACCATCCCTTGGATGGTCTGGAGACCATCCTGACCAGTCTACTTACACCACATCAGAAGTGAAAAGCTCAATAAAAATAATCATTCCTCTGCATGACAGTAGAAATATTGCAACTGCTTTTACTCATATCATATTGCATTGGATTTAAACACATTCTTAAGCATCAGGTCTGGCTGCAGGTTCTCCATCACAGCTTTGTGGCTCTGAGCCCTGCTTTCAGGCCCTTTCCTTGTAATGCCTTTGTCCCAGTCTTTTTAAAGTATGCTTATACCACATCAGAAGTGAAAAGTGCAATAAAAATAATCATTCCTCTGCATGACAGTAAAAATATTGCAGCTGCTTTTACTCATATCTTGTTGCATTGCATTTAAACACATTCTTAAGCATCAAATTGAGATGAGCTTCTCTCTAAACCTGCCATGCCATTGCTGTCAGAGTGCAGCTGCTGGGTGTTTCTGATGGTGCCCTACTACGTGTGAAGCTATGACATTGGTGAGCATCCTGCTGTGTGCATTTAGACTATCAGATGGGTAACAGTGTATCTGTGCAGAAATAAAAGCCAGCAGTTACAGAAACTCAGTGAGGTTGGAGTTGCTGTGTCATGTGTGGAAGCTACCTGTTAGAACTGCCAAAAGCTTTTACTGAATACTCAGAAAGTGCCACACCTATGCCACCAAGCCCAAATAATCCTCTCTTCAGCTCCAAAGAGAAAGCTGTGAAGGAAAGGTTGTTGGGAAAACTCCCATGTATTTAAGCATTTGTGTCTCCTGCACAGAACAGAGACAGATTTGGTGCTGTAAGCACCTTGCTGATTATGTTCTTTGCACAAGGCAGAACAATGTAACTCTCCCTTTATACCTGGCTTTATAAAAATTGACCAGAAATTACCTTCAGTCAGCATCAATACTGACAGAGAGGTTGATTCAATAAAGCACTTAAGAACCCACACAACTTTAGGGATATAACATACTCATTTTCTTGCTTTCATTGAGGATAAGCTGACAAACTGAGCAAGTGCTAAGTGCTTGCTTAACCCCAGCACTAAACTCCAGAACTGCTTTTTATCACCCTGGCAGCCACACAGATCACGAGGAATTAGGTCTTAGCAGCAGCTCCCCAAGCCATCAGAGATGCAATTTTACTCATGGGTGCTCACATCCATCTGAGGGAAGAGCTATGTTCAGGAGTGCAGGACAGCAGATAGGAAGCTACCAGAGAAATCTCACACACCACTGTTTATGAGAGATGATTTGATACCCTCCTTTACAGCTTGTAACACCACTGATCATTGTTTCATCATCCCTCAAACAGCATGAGACTTACCACCCTAAATAATTGTACCTTAACTATGTGCTTCAGCTTCTCTCTTATTTCAGTCTTTATGTCATTCTCATCCTAATTATTATTTTCTTAAGCTACGGTTTCTATTACTTTGGATATGGGAACAATTTCTGCACCATCTCCTTACTTATCCAGTTATAACTGGTCCATTCTGCTTCACCTCTGTTTAATCCTATTAAGATCAGCAGGAGCTTTTCTCATTTATTGAAGTATAAGTGCCCTGTCTCACCAAAATCATAGCAACTTTTAACCTAAAATGATAATTCATTTTAAAAGACTGCATGCAACAAATGCAGGATTATTTTTAATAGGTATACTTTTGGCCAGAGCCTTCCTCTCTGCATGCTCATGCAATTAGTTTTGTTATCTATAAATAAACAAGGGCAGAGCCTTCAGTGAGTTCATAAAAGCATTTTACAAAACATTAATAATAAGGTAACACAGGAACAGGCTGCCCAGGGGGGTTGTGGAGTCTCCATCTCTGGAGATGTACAAAACCCACCTGGATCCATTCCTGTGTGATCTATTCTATCTGGCAAGGGGGTTGGACTGGATGATCTTTTGAGGTCCCTTCCAGCCCTTAACATTCTATGATTCTGTGAAAAAGTAATTGGGGACTATGAATTAAAATATTGCATAGAGAACTTGGAAGAGCAGGGAGATTAGATTTTTTAAAATTATTATTTATGTAGTTAGTTTCACATTTCCATGAGGGAAGCTCCCTGTCCAGAGCAGAGACCAGAAAGCAGGAAATCAGACATGCACACTGTATTGTTTGCAAGGACCATAGGGGAGAGCCAAAGCTCAGTGGGATCACATCCTCTGGCAGCTGCAGGTCCTCTCTAAGCAAAACAAAGTGTTAGGAGATGCAGCAGGAGTTGAGCCCACCTTGCAAAGGTCAGCAAGGCAATTATTAGTGGTCTTATAAACCTCTAGCCTCTAAAAGCCATTGATATGGCAGGGGGCAGGCATTTTGAGGCTTGTTATGGACAAGATGTGTTCCTTGCTGGCAGAGATTTTTTTTTCCCAGTAATTATTTTCCCTTCATTCCTGAATGAAAGGTCCTTCGGTCTCAGGCTCTGGTGATTTCATCTCTTTAAGCTGCTGTAGACAGCCAGCCAGGTAATATATTTTGATAAGACATAGCTATTTGCCAAATTCAGTGGGCACTGCACTTTAACATGCAGTGTGAATTCTCTTCTGTACAAAAATGTGAGATAGTATCCCACACCTGGGTGGTTACACAAAAAATACCTGTTTTGCATTAATTCTAAGAAAACTTCTTGCCTCCAATACCTAATGCATTTGCATGCCAGGATGCTTCCTGTGCTGCAAGTACATTGCAAATGTGCAAGGAAAGTTTGGGGCTGTTTGATCAGTGCATTTTCTGCCAACAAAATGCTGTCAAGAACATATTATTTAGGAGCCTGTACCTCAGTAACTAGAATTTGAACACAGAAAGTGAAAGAAAATGTTCTCCAATATTATTTTCCCTTAGTACTTTCATTTTTTTTTTTTCTCTAGACAATTTGGATTAAGATATTCAGGCATTGGAATGAGCTGCCCAGGGAAGTGGTTGAGTCACCAACCCTGGATGTGTTTAAAAGTCACTTGGATGTGGTGCTTGGGGATATGGTTTAGGGTGAACCTTGTAGAGTAGGGTTATCAGTTGGTGATCCTGAGGGTCTTTTCCAACCAGAATGTTTGTTTCTGTTTCTGTTAATCTTTCTATTTCTTCAAAGTATGCAAATCTGCTGAAATACATTGTAACTCACACATCATTATATTTGACAGATGTATTTCCAAAAGTCATTTAGGTGCCCTCAGTGCAGTGGTCAATGTGCCCAGTGCTCCCCAGTGTGCCATTTTATGGCTGGTTTTCTTTGTTTGCTGCTTTAATTGGCAAGCTGCTGGATCTGGAAAGCAGTGTGTGAATTTCCTCAGAGGTGGTTCCTTCACCTCCTTTTTGCTGTGAGTTACATGAGATGATGCCCTGCACTCCTGTCATGCTCCCTGCTCCTCTCAGCCCTTCTTGGTTTTGGCTCTTGACATTGTTATTTCTGGATGACTTGCCATGACAACTTTGTTGAGAAGAGCTGTCTCTGACAGCTTCAGTTGGCTGTTTAGATCAGATACTGGTGAAAAATGAGCACTGTTAGGGCTTTTAAAATCAAACCCATCCCTCATTTAACTTCATTGGTTTCACTGGAAATGATGGTATAGAACCACGATCTGTTCTCCCATCATTCTGAAACCCAACAAGCTGCATGTGCATCCCAAGTCGTCACCATGGAGATATGCCTCTGGAAATTCCCAACTTCCTGAGCCAGCCTCACAATCCCAAATTGCTCATGAGCCAGTTGTCCCTTGGTCTGTGCAATTTTTTGCCCAGAATAATGAACCCTCACATACAGACTCATCTCATTCCCCAGGCTGAACGCACTCCAGTGATCTCATACCACTGACACTCAGACTGGAACGAGATGGGGTGTTTAGAAATGGTAACATTTAAATTTCATCACTGTTTAATTTTCAGATTTTCAGTAAAATCATTCTCACCTTTTGTCCTCATGATACTGCTTTAAATAACAAGGGTGAAGCTGCCTGTACAAAGCCTGCTTTTTATTCCTACTAGAAGCTAAGAATTAAGCACCAGCCCCAAAGAAGGGCTCAGAGAACAGGAAACTAACACAATATTTTGATTAATCTCCTTTTCTGTTTGCTTGGCAAGAGAATAGCATCAATATTAATGAAAACAATTGTGACTGATGCNATGCTGTCAAGAACATATTATTTAGGAGCCTGTACCTCAGTAACTAGAATTTGAACACAGAAAGTGAAAGAAAATGTTCTCCAATATTATTTTCCCTTAGTACTTTCATTTTTTTTTTTTCTCTAGACAATTTGGATTAAGATATTCAGGCATTGGAATGAGCTGCCCAGGGAAGTGGTTGAGTCACCAACCCTGGATGTGTTTAAAAGTCACTTGGATGTGGTGCTTGGGGATATGGTTTAGGGTGAACCTTGTAGAGTAGGGTTATCAGTTGGTGATCCTGAGGGTCTTTTCCAACCAGAATGTTTGTTTCTGTTTCTGTTAATCTTTCTATTTCTTCAAAGTATGCAAATCTGCTGAAATACATTGTAACTCACACATCATTATATTTGACAGATGTATTTCCAAAAGTCATTTAGGTGCCCTCAGTGCAGTGGTCAATGTGCCCAGTGCTCCCCAGTGTGCCATTTTATGGCTGGTTTTCTTTGTTTGCTGCTTTAATTGGCAAGCTGCTGGATCTGGAAAGCAGTGTGTGAATTTCCTCAGAGGTGGTTCCTTCACCTCCTTTTTGCTGTGAGTTACATGAGATGATGCCCTGCACTCCTGTCATGCTCCCTGCTCCTCTCAGCCCTTCTTGGTTTTGGCTCTTGACATTGTTATTTCTGGATGACTTGCCATGACAACTTTGTTGAGAAGAGCTGTCTCTGACAGCTTCAGTTGGCTGTTTAGATCAGATACTGGTGAAAAATGAGCACTGTTAGGGCTTTTAAAATCAAACCCATCCCTCATTTAACTTCATTGGTTTCACTGGAAATGATGGTATAGAACCACGATCTGTTCTCCCATCATTCTGAAACCCAACAAGCTGCATGTGCATCCCAAGTCGTCACCATGGAGATATGCCTCTGGAAATTCCCAACTTCCTGAGCCAGCCTCACAATCCCAAATTGCTCATGAGCCAGTTGTCCCTTGGTCTGTGCAATTTTTTGCCCAGAATAATGAACCCTCACATACAGACTCATCTCATTCCCCAGGCTGAACGCACTCCAGTGATCTCACACCACTGACACTCAGACTGGAACGAGATGGGGTGTTTAGAAATGGCAACATTTAAATTTCATCACTGTTTAATTTTCAGATTTTCAGTAAAATCATTCTCACCTTTTGTCCTCATGATACTGCTTTAAATAACAAGGGTGAAGCTGCCTGTACAAAGCCTGCTTTTTATTCCTACTAGAAGCTAAGAATTAAGCACCAGCCCCAAAGAAGGGCTCAGAGAACAGGAAACTAACACAATATTTTGATTAATCTCCTTTTCTGTTTGCTTGGCAAGAGAATAGCATCAATATTAATGAAAACAATTGTGACTGATGCAGCCAATGGGACTATTGGAGAATCATCTGCCACATTATAATAGGAACCCATCATGGGAAACACCTTAATAACAGCTATTAGCCCTTAAAATGGCTGGCTAAGTCTTACATTAATCTGATCTGAAATAGAAAGTTGCTGTTATGCAGCATGATCTTAAATGGGACTTTTCTGTGTAATTACATGGGGTAGAGTAACTCTGAAAGCAATTTTTTTTGCCAAGGGCTACACTGACTGCTAATGAAAAGCTCTCATTTTGTGGCACCTGTATTTCCAGAAATTCCACAGAGAATTGTGTCTCATTTTAAGGGACATTATCACATGGAAAATAGGGAGAAAAAAATCACAGAATCATAGAATGGTAAGGNAAATTAATTAAATAGCTAAAGTTAGTTAAGTAATCCTTAATCAAAGTTAATTTAACTACCTAAAAGTTAAATTAACTAGCTAAAGTTGGTTAAATAATCCTTAATCAAAGTTAAATTAACTACCTAAAAGTTAATTAGCTGGCTAAAGTTAGTTAAGTAATCCTTAATTAAAGTTAAATTAACTACCTAAAAGTTAATTAGCTGGCTAAAGTTAGTTAAGTAATCCATAATTAAAGTTAAATTAACTAACTACAAGTTAATTAACTAACTAAAGTTAGTTAAGTAATGCTTAATCACTTAATAAATGAATAGTTAATCCTTAGAAAGTGGGTTAGAAAGCAGGTTAGTTTCTGGGGGGCATAAAAGCTAGGATACACCAGACTGCCAGGCTTTTCCATGCCAGCAGGGGCAAAGATGTGCCTGCAGAAGTGTTGTTTTTAGGTGAGGATCCAGGCAGAAACCAGGTGGCAGAGCCTGGAGGAATGCAGCACCTGTGGTTTAGGTGAGCTTCAGCTGGTAGAACAAGGGCAGGGAGTTGCCGTGGCCTAGGGGAAGAGCAACAACTTCTCCAGGTGCCGATGGGATCATTGGGAAGCCCACGAGCACAGGTGAAGCTCAGGCCAATCTGTGTTTGCAGCCCTTGCTGCAGGCAGAGAGCAGGCAGGGCTCAGATGGCACTCGGTGCTTGCCAAGGCACCACAGTAACTTCATTGTTTGCCTAAGACCTAATTAATGAGATCATCAAAGGCAACCATTTCCTCCTCCTTGATGAATAAATGCGCACAGGAGCGTGGGCTTGAGTCCAGGATACTTCCTGGTCATTAAGCTGAGAGTGATCTGCTTGGCTTTGGGCTGCGCAGATCATAAACAAACCAATACATCCAGCTTGGCCACGAGGCATTAAACGCTGATAGTAAGCAGGGCCTCTTGTGAGGACCTGCAGT
>WBNM01041489.1:67441-88929 GCA_013399055.1 Ramphastos sulfuratus
AATGGACCTTGAGTGACTGATACAACTGACCTGGAGTGACTGATACAATGGACCAGGAGTGACTGATACAATGGACCTGGAGTGACTGATACAATGGACCTGCAGTGACTGATACAATGGACCAAGAGTGACTGATACAATGCACCTGCAGTGACTGATACAATGGACCAAGAGTGACTGATACAACAGACCTGCAGTGACTGATACAATGGCAGGGCCACATTCAGAAACTCATTCCAGACTTTCCTTAACCATCTCCATATAATGCAGAGGCTTTTTTCATCAAGGATTTTATTTTATGTCTAAAGAATGGAAGACCCTACAGGCATACAGATATCTGTGGCTTAATTTTTAAGAGATAGAAAGTGTCTCATTTTAAAAGTGTCTCTTATGTGTTATTTTTAGGTTGGAAGAGATTACAGCACGTTTCTGCTTCCTCCCTGCTTGTGACTGTGTAATTTAGCACATGCTTTCCCTGGCCACCACTTCCAGGCTCCTGCTGGTGAGATCCAAAAGTGCTATTGTTAACACCTGGCAGGCAGTGGCTATGAATCAGGCAGATCAAAGCAGCTGGCTTTAAAATCTGTGAAATCTCTGGTTTTTCCTTCTCTCCTTGCCTCCCTTCATCTTTGCCTTCCTTTTCCTTTTTTAAGGGAACCTGCAGGATTCTTTCTCCCATGCCTTCTTAGCCTGAAGCTTCTTGGCCAGCACATCTGCAAGTTTTGCTCTTCCTCAGTTCGCTGCTCTGGGGGATACAGAAGTCCAGATTGGTAGGTGGAAAGAAGAAGGGAAAGGGAAATGATAACACAGCCTCATAACCTTACAGGGAAGCTTTAGGGGCTGCTGGCAGTGACAGGGCCATGCTGTGATATATAGTCCCTCTTCCCAGACATCCCCACTATGTTGGTGGGACATTTCATGGTCAGGGTCACCTGGCAGGGTTGACACCTTTGCCTCTGTCCTGATTTTTCTGGGGATGCATCATAGAATCAATTTTCTACTCAGGAAAACTGGTCTCTTCTCACAGCTAAATAGTGATTGAAGAAGAGGGAATGGCCTCAAACTGCAACTGGGGAGGTTTTAGACTGGACATTAGGAAAAGTTTTTTTCCCAGCAAGAGGGGTCAGGCATTGGAATGGGCTGCCCAGGGAAGTGGTTGAGTCACCAACCCTGGATGTGTTTAAAGGTCATTTGGATGTGGTGCTTGGGGATAAGGTTTAGGGTGCACCCTATAGAGTAGGGTTATTGGTTGGACTTGGTGATCCTGAGGGGCTTTTCCAACCTGAATGCTTCTGTGATTTTTGAGCATTCCAGAGCATCTGATTCAGTGAGAACAAAGTTGACAGGACACTTTGCTTTTGCTTGTGGCCAGCCATGGTATGTGAGTCTCCACAGAGATCAAGGTCTTCAGCAATTTTGAGTTAGCCAGGAGTGAAAGCAAAGGCAGCTGACTCAAGCTGGCCAACAGCTTCTCAGCAGAAGAGTGAGTGATGTAGGTTACTGTTGTTGTTTTTCTTTCTTCTCACAGCTAAGGATTTTATATCTCTCAGTGAAATATTTCAATTAGCCTCAAACTGGCACATAAATGGAATAGCCTGAGCTATAAAATCCCTTGCTGAACTGTTTAAAGCCAGCCAGCAGCACAGGAGCTCAAATCCTTGGCTGTGCAAGGTAAGACGAATGGGGGTCCCCACAGGGTGGAGAAGCACTGAGGAGGGATGAGCTTCCTTCCTGCTAACCAAGTGGGCACTACTCTTCTTCAGCAGCAACTGAGTTTGACAAAAACACAGGAAAGCAGATGTCCCCAAAACCACATCATATGTGGGTAGAAATGGATGTGAAAAGACTGAAGGATTAGTTGATGACAAAGATATCTGCTGGAGCAGCAACAGAAAGAAACGGCTTGTGTTGGCCTCCCTGTGTGTTCTCTTCTGCTGGACAGTACCATATCAGGATGTTAAACTACAGTACATGGTTGTCTCCTTTAGGAGATTGGCCATTGTCCATTTGAAAGGCCAGGTCAGTAAGGAGCAGTATCTTACCACACTGTTAATTTCTTTTGAGTTTTACTGGGGAAAAGCCACACAGTAGCCATCAAATACCAAGTTGGTATTTGAACCATCACCACAACTATCTTGGTGTCCACAGAAAAATAACAGGGAATTGGGTTTATTTTAACAGACATAGATAGGCCTCTCAGTCTCCCAGACTTCTCAGAAATAACTGGTGGTGAATAATTGATGCAATTAAAATATCCACTTTTCCTATCTGTGGGAGCTGATCATTCATCCTGATTGCTTCAGCACTTGCTGGGGGAATCTTTGATCAGCTTTGTAAAGCACACTGTACATTTCCATTTTCTGCTTCAGATAAGTTTTATCACTGAGCAAAGGGCATAGGGAATTAATTTAGCCCATGAGTCTGTCAGGCTTAGATTTCAGACTAGGAAGAAATGGAAATTCTTTTAAAATGTCAAAGCCTTCCCTTTAAGGGTCATGTTAGTCTGCCATAGGCACCCTCCTTTGAAAAATGAGTGCACTATAAAATGCAGTGCTTGGGTGCAGAGATAACAAAGCCCATCATGGGTGCAACTGCACCATCTATTTGTTCTTGTCTAGTTTAATGGTTCTGTTGGAGACTTTTAGGCCCAGTCACTAAATAAGCAGGCATGTGTACATGCATGTATTGTGAAGTCTCACTACAGCAAAGGGAGTTCTTTGAAAGAGAGGAAAAACAGTGACTGATTAGCTTAAACTGTTGCATATTTCATATGAGAGCTGTGTTAAGAGCACTCAGAGCACCCAGATCTATTCTGCTAACACTCCCATAGGTTGCAATACTACATCCATAAAAAAAATCATCACAGTGCATATCATGAGCTTTGAAAAATCTAACCAGGCTTCAAAAAACCATCTTCATCTGATTTATTTGAGTCCCTGGTGCAATTTTCCAGCACGGACTGTTTCACAGTCTTAAAATTCCCTTGCTGTGAGCAAGTGCAAAGAGCAGACTTTAGCCAGAACTGAGATCAGAAAGAACTGAGATCAGTGGCCAAAGCTCTTTTACACTTCAGCCAGTACTCACAGAAGTATTTTCCACATCTTCATTTCTACAAAATATAAAAAGGAAAAAAAATTGCACACAGGCCAATATTATGATGAATTACAGCTCGGGGTAAGCTTTGTCTCACCAGTGTTGAAGCTATTTCCTTCATGTCAGCACAAAATCTATAGAGGTCTTGTAGCTGTACAATAAGCAATGCATCCAGCATCCATCCTGCACAGCTCACTCTCTCCCTGCTCATTTCCCAAGGCAGCAATTAGATGTGTAGCATGATGGCATGGTGGGGATTTGTAATTGATGTAAGAGACTGACAGGAAAAGCAGACAAAGTTCACAGGTTTGGTCAGTCCTGTGGATCTCTGCAACAGATGTGAGCTAATCAGAATTAACATAAAATGAAATTAGCTTTAAATAAACTACATTTGCAGATTGACTCAAATGACTCCCTGTTTCCCTTACTTTTGATTGGTGATGTAGCCTCTTACAGGTCATGCTAGCTTTTTAAAGCCTTTTGGTGGGGTTTGTTATTTTGCTGCTGCTTTTTAAATCCCATTGTCTAGCTTCACAGAGGTCTCTGCTTGCGTGGTCAGTGCCCCTCACCTGCAGACAAGACTTCTCGTGCAAGCAAGCATTTAAAACCACAAATCAGAAAATTAGATGTTATTGCCTCATGGCACTCAAGGAAATGGCCAATTCATGCACAAATTAGAGGTTTTGCAGAGGTGAGCACATGGAGCAACACAGAGGAAGATGTGCTGGAAACATCACCTGCAGAACATGTGCCTGCAGCACTCATGCTGGTGAGAGTGGATTTTGAGACACTTGCTGCTGGATGAAATATGTTGTTGTACCTGCAGTGGGCTGTGCAGCCATCTCTTTATCATCTGCAATTGCAGTTCAGGGTGGTATATTTAAATCAGCACATGCTCTAGTCAGACTTCTGTTACTGGCCTTTTCATAGCTTTGCAAGGACTTTTTCTGGGCTTCTCTTTGAATCATAGAATGTCTCTGATGAAGCTGTCTCTGGTGATTCTGTTTCTACTGCACTAGATACTGCACTGAGGATAGTTTTGAGGAGTTGAGCCCTGATGAATTTAATCAGTTCTTTGTGACTCCACAATGCTCTTTGAATACAGAAAGCAGTGTTATCATGCTGCACTGGACCAGCTAGAGCAA
The DNA here is from genome assembly GCA_013399055.1 of Ramphastos sulfuratus. NCBI lineage: Eukaryota > Metazoa > Chordata > Aves > Piciformes > Ramphastidae > Ramphastos > Ramphastos sulfuratus. The sequence goes on from WBNM01041489.1 coordinate 71,680, forward strand.
CACCCATCAGAGTGCAGCTGTTTTCCAAGGCAGACTGAGCCAACAACACTTTAGAAGTATCAACTTAAGCTTGTCTTAGTCTTTATGTTGCAAGCTATACACTTGTTTGCTAATAGCATCCTAGGGTGAACACAACAGAGCCAGGGTGGTGTTTGCATGATTTTGAGTACACTGTATTTTCTTCCTTATGAGGAGAGACTGAGGGAGCTGAGGCATTTTAGCTTGGAGAGGAGGAGACTGAGAGGTGACTTCATCAATGCTTATAAATATGTAAGGGGTGAGTGCCAGGAAGATGGAGCCAGGCTCTGCTGGGTGATGCCCAGTGACAGGACAAGGGCAATGGGTCGAAGCTGAAGCAAAGGAGGTTCCATGTGAACCTGAGGGAGAATTTTTTCACTGTGAGGGTGACAGAGCACTGGAACAGGCTGCCCAGAGAGGTTGTGGAGTCTCCCTCTCTGGAGATTGAATATCTCTGGATGTGTTCTAGTGTGATCTGCTCTGGCAGGGGATCTGGACCAGATGATCTGTCGAGGTCCCTTCCAGCCTCTGACATTCTATGCTTCTGTAAGCTGCCACTTCCATCTTCACCCCACAATACATGGCTGAACACCTCCCAGCTGGACCCAGCAGCAGCACAACAGTGACATCTCTCAGGTCCTTGTGTCAAGCTGGGGTCTTCCCTTGTGTCAGTTTAACTTGCCAGTGTCCCACCAGAGCTGGAATCTCCGCACAGCATCTTCAGCATGACTTCCCAGGGTGCAGCTGCTCCATCCACATCCCTCTGCCTTCTATTCTGTGCTTCTCCTTTGAGAACAGGTAATCTGCTTTCTTTGGTTCCTATTTGTGAAATGCACTGAAGAAAACTAAAGGTGCATTTATGGCAGTTAGGCTGAGCAGCCATAATGAGGGGCTACATTTTTCATAACTGGAGACAAAGGAGCAGTAAAAGCCCAGAGACCAGTTCTGGGAATTGCAGCAGGTGAGGGATTTGCTCTTAATCATGAGGCTTTTATTGCTCTTATCCCATCTTGTATGAACACTGGAAGCTGGTGTTAAACTGACAGAAGAGCTCGTGAAGAACTAACAAAATGTAATATTTTCATCTGCTTCCCCTGCTCTCCTCTCAAACAATGCTTACCCAGCAGGGCAGGAGATGCAGGGTTGCAGGTGGTGGGGAAGCAATTGAGCACAGTGGCAGCATTGGTACTGATTCCCCAGCTCAGAGGCTCCTCAGCCACTGTTTCACAACAACAGAAGCAAAAAACTCTTTTTCTCTTGCTGACCAGAGATCACAGCTCAGTGGCTTGATCTTTAAGCTCTTTTCCAGTTTGGGTTAGAGTGTTTGATTAAGCTGCAAATGCCACATTAATACCTTCCAGTAGCTCACAACTGATCAAACTTGGAGTAAATATGTGACAGAAGACACCTGAGCATCCCCACAAGAGAGCTCCTAATTTCTAGTCTAGGATCTCAGCTCAGTGGCTCGATCTTTAAGCTCTTTTCCAGTTTGGGTTAGAGCGCTTGGTTAATGCTGCAAATGCCACATTAATACCTTCTAGTAGCTCACAACTGATCAAACTTGGAGTAAATATGTTACAGAAGACACCTGAGCATCCCCACAAGAGAGCTCTTCATTTGTAGTCTAGGAGTGTGTATGGAAAAGTGAGGTGGAAGTTCTTAAAGGCAGATGGTTAGCAGCAATGAGATGTGCTTTAGCTGCAACCCAACATCAAAATCAATCCTGTGTTCCAGAATTTTTCCAGATTTGTATGTATCCTAGTTAGCCTGCTTTGCTAAAACAGAGGAATACTTCTGCTTACATCTGTATGAGGACAGAGACACAAGCAGCAGCTTTGCCAGACTTTCCTGGCACAGGAACACTTCCCAGTGGGTGCAGTTTGGGCTGACAGTGCTTGTCTCTGACTTTGGAAACACCTGAGGTGTGCAACAGGGCTTCACGGGCAGGAACCCAAAATTCAATTGCAACTTGCTTTAGACAGGCTCAGATTTCTGGGAACTTACATTAGTCACACATTGCCACATGCAGTAGCTGTGTACATGCAAATCACAGGCTGTCAGAGCTTTAGAGGTTGGAAGGGACCTCCAGAGATCATCAAGTCCAACCTCCCTGCCAAGGCAGGATTCCCTAGGGTAGTTCACAGAGGACTGCATCCAGGTGGGTTTTGAAAGACTCCAGAGAAGGAGACTCCACAACCTCTCTGGGCAGCCTGCTCCAGTGCTCTGTAAAGAAGTTTCTCCTCATGTTGAGTTGAAACCTTCTCTGTTCCAGTTTGTAGCTGTTGCTCCTTGTCTTATTGTCTTATTCTTATATTAACACACATAGATTAGAATCATAGAATTATAGAATGGTAAGGTTGGAAGGGACCTCAAAGATCATCTAGTTCCAACCCTCTGCCACAGGGCATTAAATGTCAGAATTTCTCTATAGCATCTAAGCATGTGTTTATCTATTTTATTTTGACATTGTGAACATTCTTTAATGGAAAAAAAACAAAAAACAAAAAACAAAAAAACAGTGGCATCTTACTGGGGGGACCATGATGGAAGAAAACACAAGATTCCAGAGACACAGTAAAATTGCCCTCTAAAATATTCACTTCTTCTGGAGGCTTGCTGTACACTGTAATTTAGTGGTTCTGCTATAAGCAACTCAGTCAGACCAACATTTAATTTCAATGGTTTGGAACCACAGAGGCACTGCAGAGCTGGGAAGAGCTGGCTGCCACTGTGTCTGGTCCAGCCCTCTCCAGTAGCCAGTTTCTGCTGTTGGCAGAGCATGAAGGCTCTGATATCCATTCTCCCCAGCTGCAGCACTCAGCAGCATGCATCCTGCAGCTACGTAGCTAGGGAGCTACGTGGTGCTGCTGTGTAGAGTCCCTGAGTAAACAGGGTGCCTGGCATTAGCAGCACCTTTTGGACCAGCTGATTGTTAAAGCTATGCCAGGTAATTGTTAGTGCACAGGTGGTAATTAGTAGTGAGTAATTATTAAATTAGGCTGGAAAACCATGTTGTGCCAGCTCCTGAATCAATAGCTGAGGAAAGATGTCCCTGTGAAGATGATCAGAGGGCTGGAGCAGCTCTCTTATGAGGACAGGCTGAGAGCGTTGAGGCTCTGCAGCCTGCAGAAAAGAAGGTTTCAAGGAGACCTTAGAGTAGCCTTCCAATATCTGAAGGGGGCTACAGGAAGGCTGGGGAGGGACTATGGACAAGGTCTTGTAATGACAGGACAAGAGGCAATGGGTTTGAACTGGCAGAGGGAAGATTTAAACTGGATGTTAGGAGGAAGTTCTTTACAGTGAGGGTGGTGAGACACTGGCACAGGTTGCCCAGGGAGGTTGTGGCTGCTCCCTCCCTGGAGGTGTTCAAGGCCAGGTTGGAGGAGGCCTTGAGTAACCTGTACTAGTGGGAGGGGTCCCTGCCCATGGCGGGGGGGTGGGACTAGATGATCCTTGGGGTTGGAATTAGATGATCCTTGAGGTCCCTTCCAACCTTACCATTCTATGATTCTATGATTATTTGGTGACTGCTCCCCAGGTGGAGGCAGAAAAACCCCAAATATGCTTTGAGATTTATAGTTCAAGGGGAATTCTGTGATAAGCACTTGCAAATCCCACATGTCACTCAGCTGCTGGGTTACACAGAGGTGAGCTGGTAGAGAGGGAAGTTTGCAAAAAGCCTTGTAAAAAGCTTTTGGGAAAGCACTCCACCTTGTAACAGACTTACAACAATCCAGGGGTTTGAAAAGCAACCTGAAATGAGCAAATTCATCTTAGCCTTAGGTTCCTGCTTGTTTCCTGCAACCAGCAGATTGCTGAGCCGACCTCTATTGCTACCCTGGGGAGGTCTAAGCATGTTTAATGCTTTGAAAAACAGTATGTAGAGCATTAAATAACTGCAGATTATATCCAGAGGAGGTGGTGACATACAGATGAAAAACATCCTTTCACTGCATTAGACCTGATTGGAATTGTTCCTTTGCAGTTGCAGGGTGGATTAAGGACAGGGTTTGGACCACATAGCATCATGATCTCATGAGACTACTTGTTCAAATTTATCTTCATATAATCATTGCAGTTTACAGTATAAAACAAGAAAAGGATTTCAATCCATTTCTATCTGGATATGTTTTCTCACCACAGAAATCATCACTGAAATATTTAAGTAAAAAAAAAAANACAGCCTGTAATATAATCTTCTCCATTAAAATATTCCAATTAGCCTCAAACCAGCACACATTGACAGGCTAAGGAAGGCTAACCCATCTTACACGATGGCTTAGCATGGCAGGTGTAAAGGCTTAGAAAGTTAGAGTGAAGGAGCTAACTCCAATTAGGATTCATTCTGGAGTGCTAGAGTAGTCCTACACTCTACTCAGGCTCCTGCACCGCTGGCCTTTTCCAAATCAGTTGTCTCTTCTTGGGTCAGCATCTCCTTCTCTTCTGAATCCTGCATTTTGAGTTGCATTAATGGAAAGGCAAAGCCTCTTGAGGAGTCTTTGTTGGTCCCACCTGAGTAAACCAGCTACATGGGCCCAGTATGGATCCTGGAAAAACCTCACCATGAGGTCATTTTGCATGCCTGCCCAGTCAGGAAATCCATTCACTAAATAAATACCTCTGTCCACTTTGATCCCTCAAAGCTTTGCCTTAGTTTATGAAGCCTACTATGTTATTTTGCCTGAGATTGTTTGTCCATTAAAATCGATGTTGTTATGTCCAAGTAATGGCATTTAAAAGGTACTGCCCCCGGGATGCTGAATTAGATCAGGGTCACTGCCATGTCAGGCACTGCATGTGTGTGTGTGGAGCTGCTGCCAGGATTTCAATTCTTTTTCTCTTAACCTCTTCCTAGCAGACCTTCAGGCACTTGTTTAAGACTGATGAGGGCACTGCTGGGTATTGCCAGCTTATGGCTGGCTGTGCAGGTGGAGAAATTGCATCCAGCTGTGAGGGAGTAGAAACTCGAAGCCACACGTAGCTCATCACACACTGCTTTAAGCATTCAGACTCAGCCTGAGCAGAGCTACAGGAAGGTCAAGAGAAGGTGTTTCCAGGGCACAACTAATGCCCCCCAGAGAGCCCTGTCTGCTGGGGTGAGAAGACAATCCCAGAGCAAAACAGCTGAACAGCAACAGCTTCAGCCACAGCGCCTGAAGTCCAATCTGTTAACAACACAACTGCTCTTCAGAAAATAGAAAGGGGAAATTCCCTTCACCAGCAGAGGCATCCTCTGTCCTACTAACCACAGAGCACTTTTCTCCTCTGAGCAAGCACCTTCACTTTTACTCTCGTTGTGCTGCTCTCCTTCACACCAGCATTGGCTTTAACACACTGAGGTCCTTTTTCACAGCATGGCAAAAGGAGGTGCTGAGAACATCAGCAGGCACAATTTCTACAGCATCCACAGACTGGTCTACTATCTGTTACCAGTGACAGGGATGGTGGAAACAGATCGACCTGCTTCCTTCACCTCATACTAACAACCTTTCTTTGACAGAAGTGTATACTCACTCCAGTACACAAAAGCCAAAATATGAAGTTTCTCCCACTTCATCTGAGCCCTCAGCGTGCTAAGAGGTTTCCAAAGAGTTTTTAGACAGTGTGAGCTACTCTTTTACAATGTTTAATAATATGAACACCCTGTCTTAAATCCCAGGTTGTGGCAGATGATGCAGTTTTGCTTAGCATATATGATTGAGGTTGAACTCATCCTCTGCCAATCTTAGCCTAGGGGTATCCCTTAATCATTGCTTGGATGCTGTAGTCTAACTACTGACCATGTAATATTTGTGCAGTTTGGATCTCATGTTGTGCACACTGAAAACAGGACACTTCAAATCTCAAAGCACACATGATGGAAATAAGAAAATGCAGTTGCTATCAGGAAACAGCTGAACGTATGTAGTGCAACAGAAGCATATGGGGAGCAGAATACACCCAGGCTGTAATAAAGGGCTATCAGGACCTATGCACATGGTCCTCTGCACCTTGGGGGACAGGAACAAGATCCATAAAAGAAAAGAATGGTTAGATAAGAACTGTTTCCACAAGAGCAAGTCTTCTACTGGCCTACAAGGGTGATGTTCCAAGTGAGTTACCTGGATAACACAGACATCTCAAGGAATCTGGATGTTAGCCTTTACAGCAGGTCTAGATGCAACTGCTCATGACTGACTTCAAAACAGCAGCTATCAGGTTTTCTCAGCTGTATAACACAAAAAAAAGTGGGCAGTAGTAGTGGTCAGCTTTGCCTGAAGGCTTGATTAGGTGGCAAAGCTTGCAGAAATGCCTTTTCTGATTACTCTTTTCTACTCTTGATTTACTGTTGTCAGGAGTGCAACCATTCTCCTGGGTTAAAGCAAAGGTGATCCTGTTCTGTCTTGTGAAAAAACTTTTCCTTCCTTACGAGTCTCTCAAGGTTTGCTGAAGGTACTGAACAGCTGGAAGTCCTGTTGTTTGTCTCCTTGGTGGGGTTTGGTTTGGTTTAGAATCATAGAATGGTAAGGTTGGAAGGGACCTCAAGGATCATCTAGTTTCAACCCCCTGCCATAGGCAGGGACACCTCCCACTAGCACAGGTCACTCAAGGCCTCGTCCAACCTGGCCTTGAACACCTCCAGGGAGGTTTGGTTTAGTTTTTTTCAGAATTGTGCTTTACTATCTGATATCACCTACTTAAAGCTAAATGTGATCCTTGAGGGGCTGAGAAAGAAGAATTTTGCTGCAGACATTTTTATTTTCCTTGGCTATATATCTCCTTTGCTAACTCACCTCTCTTCCAGGAAAGTGGGGCCATCTAATTGAGTTAATAGTAGGTATTTTGGGGGGGAAAAAAAAAGGGGAAAAAAAAAAGGAAAAAGGAAAAAGAAAAAAAAGGAGAAAAAAGGAAAAAAAATTTAAAAAGAAAAAAAGAAAGAAAAATAAAAGGAGGTTTATATCAGCATTACATGATTTTATTACCTTTGGTACTTCCTCTAGACTGTATTGTAGGATATTTTATGGAAGCATTAATCCACAGTTCTACAGCAGGAAAGTTCCTAAAACAATTACATTTGTAAATGGTTGTGGTAACTTGTAGAGACTGTGCTGGGACCAAAGTCTGTGCCAAGCTTCAGAATGCAAGCAGTGGAATTGTCCCTATGGGAAATTAATCTGTTTGATTGTGGGTTGGTTTATATATATATNTCTATATCTATGTCTATATCTATATATCTATATCTGTACCTATATCTATACCTATATCTATATCTATATCTGTATCTGTATCTGTATCTATGTCTGTATCTATATATCTATATCTATATCTGTATCTATATCTGTATCTATATCTGTATCTATATCTATATATCTGTATCTATCCCTGTGGTCCTTCTTTTAGATTGTTTATATTGGAAAACCATTTTGATCACCCAGTGCTGGTGGGAATTCTTTCTACTCTTATGTACTGTTCCACTTTCCCTCCCCAGAAACAGGGAGAGAAGCAGGCATTGGGAGAGGAGAATCTGGAGGGCAAAATACACCTACATTACAATAAAAGGATTAACAAAATCCATGCACAGGGCCTCTGCATCTGAGAGAGAAGAAAATGATCCAAAGAGGATGGAGAATGTCTTCATTTTATTAATATTCTCTTCTTCATGCAGATATCTTCATGCAAGTCAACCCTTCAAAAGGTTTGCTCTGCAGGATGAGTAGAAAAGTTGTCAGTCCTGAGTCTAGAAAATCACTGTCATCTTTATCACTTTCCCAGTTAATTCTGTGCTGATAATGTCTTGTTTCTCACTGCACAAAAAACATTTATAACCATTGCCCAGTTCTGCTTTCCTTTCCTGCAAGAACAACAGAAATAATTCCCTCTAGGTGGAACAACCCATTGTTTGTTTAAGGTCTAAGCCCTACAAATGCATACACATTTAACTGTGCTCTGGTTTCCCATAATAAGGACATCAAGAGAGCTGTTCAGACAGGGAAAATGAAGTATTTATGTGCACTGTAGCAATTCAGTTTTGTCTTTGCTGTTTCTATCAGTCTTGGCTTTTCAGAGTGCTTGTGAAGGCAGGAGACTGTCCAAACATAGATGAGCCATGAAATAAGCTCTGAACAATCAAATGAAGGTCCAGCTGTGCATCCATGGCCATTGCTTTCATATTCTGTTTTTAATAGAGTAGCTAGATGTCAAGGGTTAGGGATGGGCCAGCCACTAAACAGACACTCTCTATTAACCTCTCTCCCATCCCAAAGGAAAAAAGAAAGGGAAGAGAGAGAGCCTTATGAATTGGTAAATAATCTAAAACTATTTTAATGAAAACAATAGCAATAAAATAGTGTATGTACAAACATAGACAAACCCCATATTGAACTCAGACCCCTGATGGCAATTAGTGACCATCACAACTGGCAGAAGTCCCAGACTGGCCTCAGCAGCAGAGGAGAAACAGATTCAGGAGCTGGATTCCGGAACTGGGTTCAGGAACTGGAAGATATTAAGGCCAGGCTGGATGGGACTCTGAGCAACCTAATCTAGTGTGAGGTGTCCCTGCCCATGGCAGGAGGGTTGGAGATAGATGATGCTTGAGGTCCCTTCCAGCCCTGACAATGCTATGATTCTATGAGCTCATGGATGAGCATCAAAGGCAGAATGGCCAAAAAGAAGAGAGAAGACATTTGTGATATCTCCATTGTCTGGAATATGATGTATATGGAATACCTTCTGGTCAGCTTAGGTCATTTAGCCTGTCCACTCCTCCTTCAAAGTGTGGCCTTCTACTCTGAAACCTCACTGCAGTACACAAGATTTAGCAGGGACCTTGGTCTGCATGCCAAACCTTGGTACTAAGTAAAACATTCACATCATTGCTACTAGAAGCAGATGCAGTCTATGAAATCACGCTGTTGGTTTCAGGAATTGCAGTTGCTTGGGAGAGACTGAGCTGAAAAGTGAAATCACTGCACAGAATTAGTTCTGTTCTAACTCAAACCAGGACACTAGAGCTGTTCATAAAAGCAGAAGTTTTCTTTGCAAGAGGGAGGGTTTGTGTCAGAAACATTAAATTGCTGAACAAAGAGGCAGGAGCAAACTCAGTTGTGGTAGGTTTTCATTCCTCCTTTCCTCCTGGTGTGCGGCTGCTGCAGAGACAAATGCCTTACTGCCAGCTGCTGATGGGAGAAGGTCAAAGCCTTTTGATCCAGAGGGAAGGTTTCCAAACACACTGCCTGCAGCATACCAGGGGGAAAGGGCTGCTGAAGTGGTTTTTTTCTGGCACAATTTATTTGATATAACAGAAACTCAGTTGGAAAACACGTGACATAGTCACAGCCCATGTTAATATAAGGGGTGGGGAGGGGGGGAGGGCAGAAAGACGTGGAGGCTTTCAGCCATTGGGATGTCTGAAAGAGGATCATGATGGAAGTGAGTTTGCTTTGGTTAGTCTCAAGCATATAGTGAGACTGACAGAGTGATGCCTAAAGATAAATCTAGATTCATCCTTAATTCCTCTGGAGAAGCTGGTGTCCCTTACTGGTACTCTGGAGATCTGCTGTGCTGCATCTTCCAGGCATGAAGCTGCACTGGGAAACAGCCTTATGCCAACTTCAGCATGATGCTAAAGAGGAAGAGTTTGGCAAAGGTGAAGAGCATGGGCTTGGAAACACTGCAGGTTGCTTTCACACTCCTTCCTGTCACCAGTGCACATGTGCTTGGGGAGCTCCCCACAGCTAGAGAGGGACTTGCTGCTGAGATCCAAGGTGAGCAAGTCCATCCTCAGAAACAGCAGCAGTTCAGCTTGGTGTAATTTCTTTAATCCTTTCTTCAGCTGCCTGTTGGAACCACAGAGAATAAAGTCCTTTTTATTTTTTGGTAGAGGCTGATGAGGAATGATGTCTTAATTACAAACATCTACCTCAGAGGGAGGCAGATTACCTCTCCAGCCCTACTTTGGCCTGGAAGAAAGAGCTGTGCTCCAACCACATTGATCCCTGTTCAGAAACCACATTCAGCTGTATTGGCTTTGTTTTGTGCTTGCCTTTTAAGCTGAAGAATACATAGATACAGATGTTCCTTTTAAAAAGAAAGAAAAAAGCACACAACACAAGAAAACTGACTGTGTTAATATTATTGAATGGCTACATTGGGTAATTTTCCTATGTCTTTTCCCTGATTTCCTTCAATACTCCATTCAATTATTTACATACTGCATGCAAGCCTTTTAATCAGTATGGTACCTGCTGATACAGATAATGGATTATGTTTTAAACTGATCATTCATAGTGGGAGCAGCTTGTTTGCAAAACAGACCTCTTCAATTGCTTTTGGGCAGTGGATGTTAAGAGAGTACTCCCCAGTACTCAGTTCAGATTCAAACATGCTGTGAGCAGGGACATGGTCTTTCAAAAATCATATTTATAAGCTGAAGACCTTCTAGGGCTCTTTCATACATGTTGGTTGGCAATAAAGTTCTTTACACTGGCTACGTGACTCAAGACCCAGTCAAGCATTGCGGTACCTGAGCCTCAGATCTGCTCCTAAGGGCAGGAGGTGGAGGAGGACTTGCTTATAGAATCATAGAATGGTAAGGTTGGAAGGGACCTCAAGGATCACCTAGTTCCAACCCCCTGCCATAGGCAGGGACACCTCCCACTAGCACAGGTCACTCAAGGCCTCGTCCAACCTGGCCTTGAACACCTCCAGGGAGGGAGCAGCCACAACCTCCCTTGCAAGCATCAGACCCAAGTGTCCACAGTAGCCTGTTTGTAACAGTTTAAAGTGCAACACAGATGTTGGGTTTCTTTTTCTTTGAGTTAAAAAATATATTAATATTAATATATTATTATGTCTGAACACAGAAGTAGTTTGGAAAGGCACTGCTGTGTACCCAGGAGTGGAAATATCTCTCTACCTGTTTTCTGCTCCCTTTCTATGATGGGAAAAGTTTGGGGGGTCTATTGTGTATGTTTCTGCCAGCCATCCAAGTTTCTGGAATGGTTCTTTGTTAAAGCTACAAGGGAAACAGAAGGCATTTCCCAACTTCCTGTTTTCAGAGAAGTCTCAGCATCAGTTTTGCTTTCAGAATGCAAGGGTACATCTGCTCCACATCAAAGCTCATTCCACAGTTCTCTGCCCTCTGTCATCTCATATTTGCAGTACATTCCCCTCGCTTTCCTTAAGTTTCTTTCCCTTTTCCTCATTCTTGGCAGGCTTCGAGGGCACTGGAAAATTCACCACCGCATAAGCTACAAAACCAAAGAAGACTAAGTCTTTGTTATCTGAGGATCATCAGAACAATTTCTGATGGCTTCTCAGTGCCCTTGCATATAGCCTGCTTTGCTAATGCTGTTATTGATATAATTTCCAATACAAACTCTCTCCATTCACTGTTTATTTTATTAGGTTTTAGTGAGCTTTGCTGCAGATCTCCTGAAGGATTGCAGTTTAGATTACAAAGGTACCTTTAACTCTGCAACAGCAAATAGTGCTCTGTAAAACACTTTGTTTTGCTGTTGTTGTTTTTTATAGTGCAGAAGGTGCCAAAATCTGGGGGAAAAAAGGGAAGAAAAGCATGACAAGCCTTGATAGATGTTGACCTATCAGCACAGAACACATTTGCTAAAATGACATGCTGCTGAGCTCTCTGCTAGCTTAGTATGTTCCTCACAGAAGAAGCATATAGGTAGAACTCAGCAGTATTCTCCTCACAAGGATGAAGCCAAAGGGTTTATCTGGTGCTGGCCTAACTTATGAACCAGCAAGTGGTCAGAGTGCATGTAAAAAGCTAGATAAATTTGTTGCCTGATCTGCTGCTGGGTTGTAGTTCTTTAAGCATCCATACTTCATGGAAGATACTGAGCTCCAAGAGTTCCCTCTGAAACAGGCTCTCTGATTTCCCCTCGTACAATGCCTGGAGGTCATCTTCTAAAGGACTAAAAGGATTCATGTTGTAAAGAACACCACTGGGACTGTACTGGGTTTCAGTTCCACTCACCAACACAGCATTTTGTACTCTTGGACTGCTTATTGTGCCATGTGTTAGAGCATGTAATGTGTTAACTTCCTGCTACTAACTCCCCAGATCTGTCTGTAATAAGTCCCCAAATCTGTCTGTAGTACACTCATTTCAGGTGTGCTGGAATGAAAAACAAAGGTATTTTTAGGGTGCCACACAACAGAGCTAGGCCACATACTGTTCAGGGCAGGTGTTACCAGGCTGCCCCAGGGAGGATACAATGAGCTGCATAGATGAACCCTTCTCTGTGCCACTTGGCCTGGGCACTGGGGATCATGTCCTACCATGGGCACTGTTGTGGCTGCAGAGATGTATCTGATGGCATCAAAAACTGTGCCACCAGTGATGCCAGGCAGCACTATTCCTTCCTGTTCCACAGTGAAATATGTAGCAGCCCTGAGCACCAGTTTTGCTGAGCTAGGAATGAACCTGACTCCTGTGGTGGGCACACAGATAATCAGAAGAGCCCAGAACATCCTCCCTCACTGATTACTTCTGCTGAAGGCTGTACTGTGCTGAGTTGTTTTGTCCCTTGTGTTCCTGTGTGAGCTTTTCAGCACTAGAATGCAGCACTGATGATCACAGCATGCCAATAATTGTGTTTGCTTGGAAAATGCTCTGAGAACATAAAGTCTTTTCCTTCTCTTCACACAAACCAGGTAGCTCACCCATAACTCATTTCTAAATGACTTCACTATTTGACCTCCTCTCCCTTACCTTGTCTGCAGATTTTGTGTGAGTAGTTCGTATGAATTCGAGATGGGAGAGAATGACACAGATTTAGTTTTACACTAAAAACTAAGCTTTGGCCACAGGAAGCTCAAGCTATGCCTTGCCCATCTTTCATCCTGTTCAGGTTTTTTGACAGCTAGCTCTCTCAGAGGACAGGCTTGAGCTTTGGTCCTTCTTTCTTTCCCTTCCATTGCCTTGTCCAGGAAGACCACTGGTGTAACACTTGATCATTTGGGTATCTTAGCCAGTGTGACAAGGACCACTGCAGTGCTGAGGTCACTGCAAAAGCTGGCATGGAAGAAAGTCTGTGGTTGTGGGATTCATTGGTGGCATGCTTTTTAGTAATTCACATCTGCTCTACATTTTGTGCCTCATTTTCCAGTCTGCTTTTGTCTTCAGGAAAACATAAATGCTTTGTGCCATCATATTGCTTTTCTTGTCTATTATTAGACAAGATGTAGCTGATGAGAATCCATTGTGGGCATTCACCAAATCTCTTCTCAGCTCCTCACTTCTCTGCCTTTGAATTTTGGGGGACAAAAGCCTCAGATTCCCTTGTGCCTGCCAAGAAATATTTCTGCTTTAATCTTGCCTTTTAAGTTCTGCTCTCCATCCCACTGCTGGTTTCACTGAGCACAAGTAGTTGGAATATGCCATCTATGGGCCTAAGGAAGGCTTGCAAGATTTAATTGGTTACACAGGGCTGTTCTGCTGTTTAAATAGTGAGGGAAGATGTAGATTCCATTAAAGACAAAACGACAATGTTTGGAGGCAACTCCCAGCCCTCGTTTTAAACCACTCCCATGCTAAATATAAACCTGCCTGACCGCAAAAGTGCTTCCTGTTAAGAAGCAACAATTAATTGTGTCCTACTCAATAGCACTTGACAGAGGGGATATAAAGCAAGAAAAGAGGAAACAAAACTTATGTTTGGAGGGGTTTTTTTTGCACAAGGATCCATGTGTTATTGATATGGATTAATATCTGACTTCACACAGCTCCTGCTAAAGTTCTGGCTGCCGAGGCAGCCTAAGGGTGCCTAAGATCAGAGCTGAAGTTTCTGTTACTGCTCCCAAAGTCACATTTGTTGGATAAGTAAGGCTCATTTGGCTGACATCACCTTTTTAAAGAGAAACAGCATTTTGTTTGGTAAAGAGCTGCAAGCTGAAGATCTCGGACACCATTAAGGGAGGTCTGTGCAAAGAAAGCTTTTCCTCCAAGTGCTGGCGTGACAAATGGTGAGAAATCTCAGTCACTGTGTGCAACCACACCCAGGCAGCACTGAGACATATTTAGGAGGGGACAGACTAATATTCTCATTCATGAGGCTGGATTCACTGTCCTGGAGCTGCCCAAGTATCATGAGAGCCAGAATCTGGCTGTGATGCAGGGCATGCACTTCAGCAGCAGGCCAGAGGAGAAGAGAGGATTTCAGGCACATGAATCAGTCACTGCTCCCCTGATTCGTAGTAATTAGCCCATGTGCACACTTTCAGCCCAAGGTAATGTGTGTTACCCCTCAATGAGAGGTGCTTAGCTGACCAACTCGATCACTTGAGCTCTGTCTTGAGCTTGGAGCTCACATAGGGACACTCAGCATCTATGAACATCTCTGAGCCTGCACTTACCCACACCCACACCACTCAGGTGGTGGGCCCCAGATCTGTTCTTGGTCACATCTGCCTATGCAAACAGACATGTCATGGACTGAGATTAGTGGAAAGAGGTTCATGTCTCTGGTTGTGTCAGGGCCACCAGGAACTGACCCAGTGAGACAGTAAGAATATCAGCCAGCACTTTCAAATTTGGAGTCATAGAATCATAGAAGTCCTAGAATTGTCAGGGTTGGAAGGGACCTCAAGGATCATCTAGTTCCAGCCCCCCTGCCATGTGCAGGGACACCTCGCACTAGATCAGGTTACCCAGAGCCCCATCCAGCCTGGCCTTAAAAACCTCCTAACATCCAGTCTGAATCTACCCACTTCTAGTTTTGCTCCATGGAGCAAAACCCTATCAGTACCTGACACCCTAAAAAGTCCCCCACCAACTTCCTTGTAGGCCCCCTTAAGATACTGGAAAGCCACAATAAGGTGTCCTTAGAGCCTTCTTTTCTCCAGACTAAATAACCCCAACTCTTTCAGTCTGTCTCCATAGGAGACAGACTCCATTACCTCTGCTGAGATCCCTAACAGGTATGTTTTTTCCATCTTTCTTTCGATTCAACAGATGTATTTTGAATTTATGCAAATTCTAGCTGCATTAGAAAGACTCTCAGAAGCAGAGCAGAAAAAGTTTCAAAAGGTACTGAATGTTTGCTCTGAGCAGGTTCCTATTTGACATGAGAGAAAGAAAAAGCAACCTGGAGAAAGAAAAGGTCTGTTTTACTCCTGTCTCAGTAGGAGTCCATGGTGCATGCCCTAAGATCTATATTTAGGACCTTTCGACAGATGAAGGGACATTGTCTGCTCAGCACCTTTAAAAAGAAAGCAACTTACTTAGATTTTTAAATATTCTAGGCATTTAAATCAAAGAGGAGAGCTGTTACTGTCTCCTTGGAGGCTGCCTATCAACAGCATATCAGGCAAAGTCTTTCCTGGAATGGGCAGGTTGCCTTGTGTTAGAATTTGCCTTATGCCTGTGTGGTTTGTTCACAGACCCAAAATAAGTTGATCCCAGAAGACAATGAAACTTAAAAGTCCCTAAACCCTCATGCAGAACAATAATGCTCAGAATCTATTTCCTAAAAAAATGATTACAAAGTCACACAGTAGAAAGTGCAACCTAGTCAAGAGACAGCCACTAGCAGACAATTCACAGTCCACGCAGGACACCAAGAATAAGCAAAGGAAGGGGGCCCAGGCCAGAGACATCCAACCTGCCTATGTTGCCACTTTGTTAATTAAGGATCACTTTCACTGACATGCTGAGGCTCACTGGATGCTTCCCCAGAGCAGTGGTAATGCAAAGCCCAGATGCCCTCCTCAGCCAGCCTCCTTAGCTTGTGCCTGCCAGTGATGCTATCTTGGGGTTAGTGGCCTTGAGAAAGGCTCTCCAGGTTAGTCACACTCAAGAGAAAGACAACGCTGAAATGAGAAAGTTTCAAAGACGTGTGGGAGGTTCCTATAAATAATGAGCTAAGCTACAGGAGGCAGCTGCTCTTCACTCTCTTTTAATTGTTTCTGAACAAACATGTTCCTCAGCAAAGTGTGATACCAATGCTTCCAAAGTCACTCTTGGTACCTGCTCACTTGCTTGCCACAGGCACCACCACCATTAGGCTCCTCTCCTACACTCACTGCTTACCTACCACCTTTGACCTGCTGGCCTCTCCTCTTACATCCTCAGGTGCTGACAGTGTTCAGATCATGCCAAATGTCTGTATGGCTTCTTGCTTACATATGCACACCCAAATATTCAGCTTTCTCTAGCCTCCTAGACAGCTGAAAGCTCTCCTTTGGGCTCATATTACTTTCTTTGCATTCCAACCATAGCCCCCACTTCACAACAGCATCAAACACATACATTTTAAAACCCTTTCATAAGCGAATTAAGGATCCAGCCTCCCTTTCTGGATATGGATAGGACTCTTAAAGATCTTCAGTGATAGGCAGAGTCACTAAGAGGGCTGTGGGTGCCCACTGCTTGCAAGTGAAAACCCTAAAAGAATGAAATTATAGTTACCAGCTGTATTAAAATGGGTTCTAGTGCCCCTCATCACAGAGCTCCACAAGGAGCTTCAGGTATAACCACCCTGAGCAGCACAAGCTGCTTGTCTTCCCTCCTTCTTGTTTTTCCCCAGTGAGTGTAACTCATAAAAGAGGGAAAGTGTGTACAGCAAATCTGCTGGAGTCTATCACAGGGGTGCCCATTTGGTGACTCTCAGCAGTGTGTTTTGAGAGCCATGCATTTGGCTTGAAACAACACCGTCACCACCACAGCTCTAAGTGATGGATGTGGTGCCGGTGCGGAGCTATGAGATGTATGCTCTCACGAAGCACCAGCCTGTGCTCCTGCAAAACCCCAAAGTTAACTGAGGAAAAGGAGTCCTCTTGCCTCAGCTCCAGCTTCTCTTTGTTATTCACAATTTGTTAGATGGGATGGTAGCTTACTGTGGGAGCTCTGCTTTTCAAATGCCTGTAGCTACCGGAAGGGATGGCTACATTGTTATGCCAGGTGCAGAGGTGCTTGGTTTTTTACCCACAAACATTTTTTTCTGGCATGTGTGCTTGAAGTAGCAATCCCAGCACTTAGGTCCTCTTATGGTCAGTCTCTGCATTTTTCAGGGATCTGAGATGTTCCTCTTTTCAGATTTGGAACACTGAGGACAGTAGATTTGTAATTTAGTCACTCATTAACCTTTCCTGCAACATAAATGAGATATGATCATACACATGTGCTTGTAGGTGGAATACAGGAAGACAGAAAGAGGAGAGGAGAGGTTCAGGGAGGTTCAGAGAGGTTCAGGGAAGTTCAGAGAGGAGAGGAGAGGTTCAGAGAGG
>WBNM01041489.1:89834-107922 GCA_013399055.1 Ramphastos sulfuratus
GCAGAGGTGCTTGGTTTTTTACCCACAAACATTTTTTTCTGGCATGTGTGCTTGAAGTAGCAATCCCAGCACTTAGGTCCTCTTATGGTCAGTCTCTGCATTTTTCAGGGATCTGAGATGTTCCTCTTTTCAGATTTGGAACACTGAGGACAGTAGATTTGTAATTTAGTCACTCATTAACCTTTCCTGCAACATAAATGAGATATGATCATACACATGTGCTTGTAGGTGGAATACAGGAAGACAGAAAGAGGAGAGGAGAGGTTCAGGGAGGTTCAGAGAGGTTCAGGGAAGTTCAGAGAGGAGAGGAGAGGTTCAGAGAGGTTCGGAGAGGTTCGGTTCAGAGAGGAGAGGTTCGGAGAGGAGAGGAGAGGCACTGAAAATTTTCTGCAGTGGCCTCCCTTCATCCCCTGTAAATGTATGCTTCCAGATGCATGGCCTAAGTCTAATACGAGTAAAACATAAATCTAAACCATATGTCGTGAAGTGCTTGGCCTGACAGTTTAAAACAACCAAGAGACCACAGGATAGAAATCTCATTATGGCCTGATGGCTGTTGTGCAAATGCTTTAAGTTGATATTTTATCCTTACCCTAACAATCATGGACGTTGGATGGAGAGCAGAATGCTAATGTTTCACTCACTTGGCAGGAGACAGCTGTATACCCCAGACTGCTCAGCACTTATGTGCTTTGCTGCTTCATTTGTGGCTGCCTTTCTTCTCCCGCTGCACTGGGGCAGACACCAGTGAGAGCCAGCATTTGCAGCCAACTGAGTGGATGGAGTCACAGCTTATCAAAAGAGCAGCCTTTGGAAGCATGAAGCAATTAATGTCTTGACGAGGGCAATAAAAGGAATAATAGCAGCGGGCATGCAAGCTTCCCAATGTCGCAGCAGGGCTAGGGAGATGGCAGCAGCAGAGCTCATGGCTCTCCCCTCCAGGGCTTCACTCTGGGCACACCTGCCCTACTTCAGAGCTACACACACACCAACTGAAGCATGGGGCAGTGTGATGGTTTGGGAGTTCCTTCCCCCCCNGCACTGCTCTCAGGTAACACCACCCACCCCAGCTCAGAAACAAGCAATTTGAGGTTTAATTCTGCTTTGACATGTTCAGATTAATGCAGCAGTACCAACTCATCAATGCTATAAACAAAAGGGAAATATGAAATTGTGGGGGGTTTAGGGTGCTACCACAAATTATTATTTACTTTATTTTGTGGTCTCACTATCTTGCTGCCTATCTCATTTGACGGTTGAGAGATGTGCATCTCCATCACATTGTGCTTCTCACCTAACTCTAGGCATGCTCTGACATCTCCTTTTGTTACCTCTAGATGAATACAACAGAAAAAACAGCTGGTGTATATGCAGCAGTCACATCTTGTGATTTCAAAAGAACTACATCTTCACCTGGCCTTTACAGAGAAGATCTGCTGCTTCAGGAGTCTCTGGATATCTTCCACTTGAGGCTTGGAGGATTCAAGTTGTACTCAGCACCTCCCCTGCAACTCTGTGATGGGCTCTCTGTCTGCTCAGTAAGTTATAGCAGCACCAGAATCCCAGAAATTGTAGTTTATGCCTATGCATGGGAACAAGCAGCACCTGCAACAAAAGCACCTCCTACTGTGTAAGGAACTTTCCACTTTGCAAGGTGATCAGTCCTGCCCATCCATTTTTTCACACACCACGGAGCTGCCCTTGAAAGCTTGGTTTAAAAGTTTTCAGTGTGCTCAGTGATGGAACACTCTGAGCCCTTCAACACACTGGTACAAGCCCAGCCATAGAGAAAGGATTAAGGCTTGTGTTTCAGGTGTGCAGTAATACTCTGCTCAAGAGAGGCTGAGAGTCCCAACAGTCAAGAACAAATGTGCCAGATGTTAGTTAGGTGCTTGCATACATTACAGAGCAAAATGCCAGTCCTTGCTCTCACTTAACAATGTGCAACAACTGCTTCATGGATGTGACTTGGGGATCAGTGAGACTGTGGACAGAAAGTACTGGAGCAGGCGAAACAGAGTAATGCCCACCTCAGAGAACAGATCCCAAGGAAAAGGGAGTAGAATAACACTGGGTTGTTTTGCAAATTGTTATCAAATAGGCCATGAATATATTTGAAATTAAAAGGAACACTGCTTTAAAATCTCCTTGAATCCACCAGAGTCAACAGATAACAGGGTCTGGTGGTTAAATGCCTGCCAGGTCAGATTTCATGTCTGAATAGGGAGGTTGATTTGGGATTGAGAAGGATAGTCCATGTCAAACCAGGGTAGCCTAAATGTCATGTTAAAGTATAGATTTTTTTCCCCCTCCCTGTTCCCACTCTTGCAAAGAACTGATGGAGTAGATGATGTATGGCTCTTCCATACTTTGGATGCATCCACTGCTGGCTGGAGACAGAGCAGCACTCCTCGGAGCTGGCAAAGGCAGGAGGAATTCCTTTCATAACATCTGCCTACGTGAGGGTCCTGGAATTTGCATCTTCCCTGAGCCTGCTTTAGCTCACCTCCCTGCCTTCTTGGCATTCCCCTCTTGTCCAGCAGATAAGAGCATGTTTCCAGCACCAGTTTTGCAATTATCCATCTTCTCAGTTTTCTTTCCTGACCTTTAAAGGGGATGCATGGAATAAATGCCTTTGTACAAGAGCCAGACTTTCTGCTGGGTGGTTGTTTCAAAGGAGCAAAGATGATCTTTTCATAAATACCATGTCAGGCCCATGTACCTCACAACTTATTTATAACAGTCCTAATGCACACCGTGGAAGCCAGGGCTGGTGTTGCACAAGAACATTCATCTAAAGCATTTCAGAACAGCACGGCAAGGTAGATAGCTACATTTCTGAGCAAGCTGTTCAACAGCTGTGGAGTTTAGCTTTTACTTGAGTTTCATGAAGCATTTAGAAGCATTCAGAGTTAGGAAGAAAATGATAAAAATACTGCAGCCTGTGAATAACTTGTTAAGCATCTGGTCTAGACATTCAAAGCACAAACTGGTCACCTATGTACGAGGACAGAAAACCCTTATGTGATGTTGGGTTTGTTACCACTGCTATCGGTGCTATCAGTTTGTTACCACTGACCAAATATATCAAGCTTCCTTCAATGTCTTCTGGGGCTCACATATCTCCAGAGGGCTCACCTGAAGCAGACAGGAAACAGTTTTAACTAAAAGCTTACCCAGTTTTCCCAGAATTTGCTGGTGGTCATATCCTTTTGAGGAAGAAGTCTCTCCTTTCCTTTCTTTGGTCTGCTATCTGCTCTGCGCTTGTGTTACCAAACCTGGCCAGTGGGAAGACAAAAGAAGAGTTTTGTTTATTGAACAGCTTGGCATGGACCTAGGATGCTTTACATAGGCACTGGTCAAAAAGTAGTATCTGCTGGTAGGCAAGGCAGGGTCACAAACATCACCACTTCAGTTAATCCCTGGGTCATAGGTTGGAATGGATCATCTTGGAGGTCTCTTCCAACCTGGTTGATTCTATGATTCTGATCCATTCCCCCAATACAGAAGTATATGGCAGTGTGGAAGAGCCATGAATGCAGAGCATCATACCTCATAGCTGGCTTCCCTTGCCTACATGTACAGCATAGACCTCTGAATTTTCCTCCACTCACCTATTTCCCTCTGGTGCAGACATGCTGTCTAGGTTGCGAACCTTGAGCAGATATTGGGCCCCTGTGTTTCAATGCAGTTTCCTTCAATGCTTTTGGTCACAGTTTCTGAAATGAAAACTTAGTATGTAGCCCTAACAGATTAGAGCCAAGTATTTTCTGCTTAGTAGAAGCAAAGAAACCAGTCCAGCTTGCTTAAGTCTCACTGAGTGTCCCTTGGTGTTCTTATGGGACCAAATGCTTCTTAAAAATGTGGTCCTTAGACCCGTGGTGGAAGTAATAGAGATTTCTACTATTTGTCCTTGAGATGACTGCTGACATCTCCCACAAAACGGACAGTTTGCTGCCTCCAGAGACAAAGGCTGGAATACCAGCACCAAGCGCCCGAGGGAAAGGTGGTTGATGAGCGAACTGCAGAGCGTCTGCTTCACTCTCTGCTTTATAGATAAGCGCGCACAGACGAGTCTTAGTCTAAAAGGCTCTGATGTTCCGCACAACACTGCTGAGGCTGAAAACTCTTGTGAACTCTTCGTCTCACATGGCCTGACGTTCTTGACATGCAGGCTGGCACTTGATGTTTAGCTTTCACCTTTAAACCTGACTGCATAACTAGCGGTCAGATTCTCGCCCTTATTTTGGTTCGATTTAAACATCAATTCTCTTTGGTGGTGGAAGTGCTTTGAAAGCAGCAGCTCCTCTGAGGGTTTTCAGAGGGCTAGAGACTCAGCTTGCTTGAGAGCAAGCATAGCAAAATTGTGAATAATCACCCTTTTCCCTGAAATTTTCAGAAGAATAGAACAAATCAGAACCACAAGAGGCATGTTACAGAGTCAGCAAAGCAAAAGTAATTTAGACTTTAGCCTTCCCTGATGCCTGCCTTCTTTTCTCTGGCAAAATAAAGTATTTTATGGCTCTGTACCAACCCTCTCAGGAATAATCCAGAAAACTGTACTATCTGCCAAGCCCAGGAGTCTTTTCAGTAGTACTGACCACATCTTATTTGAATTACACATACAGTTGGGTGTTTAAATTACAGGAAGACTTTGTGTTTAAGAGTTTCCGCATCATGCTGAGGCTTGGGGGAAAAAAAGTCAGGTTTGTCACATAATAGGGATTGATGTGCTACTTCAAATGCTGGAGTTGCTGGAAAGGAAGGAACTTCCACAGGAAGAACAAAGGAAATTATACAGGAATCAATAAAGGATGCTAAAAATAGTGTTTGACTTATCTTCCATGTGAGTCAAAACACCCTACTCGAAGGGATGTGCATGCTATGCCTTGGCTGGTATATTCAGACTACTCTTACTGGTGTACAGGCTGCCAGGACTTCTACATAAGGCAGTGGAGAGAGGCAAGTGCCTCTAGAGAACAGTTCATTCATATACCTAAGGAATTGACAGCAAAAAAAAAAAAAAAAAAAAGAGTCCTGTAGAATCTGCCCTTTTCCTAATTGCCATCAGCTTTACATGCTGAAAGTCAGGTATGTGCTTAATTGTTTTCCCAGTGAGAGCTTAAAGATCTGAGTGCCTGGCAGGACTGAACTGCTAGCTTGGAGGAAAACAAAGATTCTAGCAATTATTCTGGATGAACTTGATGAACAAAACCAGAAAACAGAGAGCTTGCCTGCAAGGATGACTAAGTTGCAGGCTTGGAAGCCTAATAGGTCCCAGTAGAGAGCACATGATTAGTCAGGTAATTTACAGGTAATATACTCTCATCATTTTCTACTTAGCAGTAATTCTCTAAAACATCAGGGAGAGGAGAGAGGCAAACAGCAGGGGTTGGGATGGTGTGGTCCTGGGGGCTGCCATGCTGTATGGTGCAAGGAGCAGAGCTGTGGCCTGTGAGCCCCACCACTCCCAGCCATGTGCTGGCTGCGCTTTCCTCAGAATCATACAATGGGTTGGGCTGGAAGAAGCTCTCTGAGCTGTCCCACTTCCATTCATGAGCTTCCATCCACGAGGTCCCTCTGTTTGCACTGGCACTGGCTGGCCATGCTGGTATGGGATTAGGGAGAGGGGAGCCACCACAGTCACAGCTATTTGCCCACATGCTGGAAAAGATTTGATCTTTTGGGATTGGAAACAGGAGCTTCAGATCAGAAGTTCAGGAGGATTTTGGCTGAGCAAAGTGGAAGTAAAAACCAAGCAATGCAAGTTGAAAGATGCTGCTGATAACCAAGGCTAAGAAACAGTGGAGTATGTGACAAGGAAAATGACAGGTGTCTGGCTAATTCTGGAGGGAGCTTTCTTCACATTGGGATGTTCTTAACATTCTAGGCTGTATATCTGACCAGTCAATTAATCAGGTGTAGTCATCAGATCTCTTTTAAGCACTTATTTACAGGAGCATTCTTAAAGAACAAGAGATTGTACAACTGCAAAATGCAATAGTACCCAAGGTCTGCCTGCAAAGCATGAGAAAAGTCAGTTTGGGCACAATTAAGAGGGAGATTTTTGTTTCTTAGACCATATGAAAGCCTATTCCACAAACTCCTCAAGGCTGAGAGAAGTACAGGGCTCTACATTTGAAGATTATAGCCTGCAACAAGTTAATCAGCACCAGGCAAACACGTGCAAGAAGTAATACCCTCCCCGCATGCCCTCCACCTCCAACCTTCCCATCTTGCAAACAAAAAACTGCAAGAGCCAACAGCTCTGTTCTGGCTTGTTTGATTTCACTTTGTGTTTATTACAATGCTGTGTTTGCAGTTTATATTTCTTGGCACACTGTTATTTCAATTATATTTAAACAAGAACAGACTGAGAGAGAGAGAGAGAGTAGGTTGCTCCATTTCAGGTTTTGGAAGTGTCCTATGTGGTCTTATAATCATCAGTTACATTATCTGTGCTATTTATTTGCTTTTGATTTACTGACTTGGGAGGCTGCACACGAGCTCAGCTGTTTCCTTTTGTTTTCTACTTGTTTCCTCTTCCAGTTTCTCAAGTGCCAGCACTGACAAGCAGGGCAGTGACCAAGTTCATCTACCAGAAGCAAATGTTTACAACCCAAACGAATTGTCTGTGTGGATGTTTTAACTCAATAGCAAACAAATCTTTATTAGAAACAGAGTTTGTAACATGTGATTTCACTTCCTTCTCCTCTCCAAAGCCAGCACCAATATCCAAACTCCCTGGCACACAGCAAGCACCGCTCCTGTGGCTGAACATCCCCTGGCTGGTAGCTGCTAGCTTATTCATGTGAGGTTTTGAGGTAGCAGCAGCAAAGACTGCCTGCAGCCCTTCATGGTTTGGTATCATCCAGAGGATGGCTGCAGGCACTTGTTTTTGCTTGGTAAAGCCCCTTTTTAAATTCACTGCTGGTTTCCAAATAGGTTGTTCAAGAGCACTCAAATCAAGTTCTGTCACCTTCTCCTCTGTAGAAATTGTAGCTGGTTTTGGACAAGTAAATTAATTGTGCCCAGCTTTGCTCCCCAGCACTAAGAGCCCCATGACCATGTCTTTCACAGAAGCACAGAATACATCTGTTGGGAAAGACCTCAAAGATCATCCAGTCCAACCCTCAGCCCAGCACTGAAGGGTCAACATCAAACCATGATCCTAAGAGCCAGGTCAACATGCTGCTGGAACACCTCCAGGGATGGTGACTCCACCACTGCCCTGGGCAGACCATTCCAAGGTTTGATAACCCTCCCTGTGAAGAAATAACCCTTTCCTACCCATCCTAGCATGTGCCTATTGGAAATGATCCCTGACTCAGGGGCTCTTTAGAAGATGCTCTTTGCCAGGAGCTATGGTAGCAATGTAACAATGCTTTGCAATTGTTCAACAATTTGAACAAAATTGGTTAATAACAGAACAAGCAAGTTCTGCCCTCTGGGAATGACCCCTGTCATTGGAGGTGGTGGTGTGCCTGGGCTATAAACCAGGCTCCACATGTGATTCCCCTTCCTGCTGTTTGAGAGTGCCACCCCAAGTCCCAGCATCAGGCTCTTTGCTCCCAGAGCTGCATGTCCGTAGGCAAGCAGCACAAAGTTGGTGCAATTCACAAACTGCATAAATTTCATCTGTCTCTCAACCACTCAACACAACATGGAACTCTGCTTCGACAGTCCTTAATAACTGAGCCCTTTTTGTGAAGCGCTGAGCATATGACCTCATCAAGGTGAGTGCCAAGAGACTGGAGCCAGGCTTTGCTGGGTGATGCCTGAAGACAGGACAAGGGGCAATGGATGGAAGCTTCATTTAAACATGAGGAGGAATTTTTTCACTGTGAGGGTAACAACACTGGAACAGGCTGCCCAGGGGAGTTGTGGAGTCTCCCTCTCTGGAGATATTCAAAACCTGTCAGGACACGTTCCTGGTATAAGTGATCCTGCTCTGGCAGTGGGGTTGGGCTGGATGAGCTTTCCAGGTCCCTTCCAGCCCTTGACATTCTATGATTCTATGATAGATTATTCCCCAGACAGTGGATAAAACTTTATCTTGAACTGAGGAGCCAAAGTTCAGTTGACCTCGATGGCATGGTACACAGCTCTCTGCATGCCCTGTTTCCCTGGATACACAGGTTCCTTCATGGGATCATAGAACTGTTTCATTCAGGAACAGATCTCTAAGACCATCAAGTCCAACTGTTGACCTAACACCACCATAGCCATTAGATCATGTCCCAAGTGTCATCTCTACACATTTTTTGGACACCTTCAGGGACAGTAAATCCACCATCTCCCTGGGCAGAGATCAGGCTGGTCAGGATTCAGTTGGAGAACAGCACTTTACAGATAAGTAAAGTCATCTTCTGTGAGCTGTGCAAGGAAGGCAGTTTTAGCTCTGCTTGTCTGCTGAAACCAAGCTGAGATGAGAAGGCAAAATGCTTCCTTTCCCATAGCACAGCAATAACATTTTTCATATCAGGTTCTTTCTATTCCTGTGTAATTTATTTGGCTGGGAAAGAAGATTTTTCCGACTATTTCATCTCTGTAGTTTCTTCCCTCCTTTGTCAGCTTCTTTTTTTCCATACACTCTTAGAAATGAAGAGCTCTTCCTTCTTTGTCACTGGAAACAAATAGCTGTTCCACTTGAGCTTGTGCTTCTGGAAGCAAAGCTAAATCTGCTATTGCCCTGCACATGAATATTGGGTGTTGAGTCTCTTGCATGAATCAATGGTGAAATGTCTGACAAAGGTGCCTGAAAATTTTAATTCTCTTAAACATATATATAAAAAACCCAGCAGAATTCCACTACAGGTTTCCTGTCTACTGAGAGCTCTCTCATCTCCACTGGGAACCCTGGATGTCTTTCCTGTTCTCCACCAGCAGACACAGGGTAGCCAGCTTCTGATGGTCAGGGAAGCTGGTGTGACAGTTAATCACTCCATAGTAGACCTAATGTAAGCTAGTGTAAAAGTGCTAAAAGAAGGCAATATACTAACCAGAGGAGAGCTTTGCCTTCCTTTTAAAAACAGAATTGGGAATGCTTTATAGCAGATTGCCCAAATAGGCAGGTAACTGGGAAAAATAGTCTGAAATTATTAGAACTTGGTGAAATCATAGAATCATAGAATCAATAGAATCATAGAATGGTGAGGTTGGAAGGGACCTCAAAGCTCATCTAGCTCCAGCCCCCTGCCATAGGCAGGGNCTTTTCTAGGGATAAAAATATTTGTTTCACAAAGTCATAGAAACATAGAATCATTTAGGTTGGGAAAGACCTTTTAAAGATCATCTTTCTTTGGCTGGGGACACAATGAGGTGAACTGAAAAGGTCCAGATAAACCAGGAGAACAATTACAGTGGGGAACACTGAGGTAGAAGTGAGGAGCTGCAACATCCTGAGGCCAGACCTGGTGGTCACTTGGGTGCCATCAGTAACTTCACAACGAAGCAATGGTGGACAGAAGAAGAGGCAGAACATGGGAGATTGGAAAGGTGCATTTGTCTAAAGCTACCCATTTCTGTTGGAAACATATCTGAGTTTATTCAAAGGTGGCATGGTACTGGATGAAACCTGAAGACATCAGACAGCCATGAACTAAAGCAGCTTCAGACAAATTCCTACAGGAAGAAATAAACAAATGAGGACTCCTGGCCTGGATTTGATGTTCTCTCATTCCTACAGGTTCATTAGCAGCTGAAACGGTCCTGCAGGCAGCACTGGCTTTTCTTCCTCACACTGCTTTTCCAGCTTCTCTGACAAGAGGTAATGGCTTGCCAATTGTCTTAGGCTCATTAGCAGTATAATTTCACATTTTAACTTTCCTACTACTATGTCTGAGGGCCAAATCCTGCCTTTCCAGTTCCTGCAAACTAAATCTTCCTGCTGTAAGAAAAACCTTGGCAGTGCATTAAACAGAAAAGATACCTTTGGAGATTGGTTTTTTTTTCTCTTACTCTGTTGTTTTTTGGGCTTTGTTTTTTTTTTTTCCCCAAGAACATGCCTCACTCATCCACTTTGAAGCTCATTTAAGCTGGGAGACCTGTTCCTGCAGTCTGGCAGCTGACTTAAAAACTAACAGGTTGTAAAGTATTGCTTATCTTCTCAGGAGTATTCAAATCACACGTGACAAGCTCAGCGACACAAGGTTCACTATTCTTCTTTTATATCTATGCCTGTCACCTACTCCTTTGCTTAATTTACTCCCAAAGCACCTAAAAGAAGCACATTAAAAAAAAAAAAACAAAAAACAAACAAAACAAAAAAAAAAAAAACAAAACCAAAGCTAGGCGTTTCCCCTGAGAATCCCTAAGAATAAAAATGTAGGTTTTATCAGTATTAATTCTTAGCTGGCATTTCTTCTCAAGAGTTATTCTTCCTCTAGGAAGTGGTTTTGAGGCAACTTTACAACATAACTTAAAACATGCTGCACATTACTCCAATCTCATATTTTTTATGAGCATCCAGCCAAAGCATACTTTGTACTTTGGCTCTTCTACAGACTGTAACCTTTCCAGGGAAGCACAATCCACCAAACCTAGCTGGAAAGGACTAGTGTTCCAGTCAGTTGTAGTTGAAAATGAACAGTAAAAAAAAATGATCCCTGATGTAGCTCTACTGATGGTGTGTTAATGAACTGCCAGCCCAGAAAATCTGATCTTGGCCACGCTGCTTTCCCAGTTGCTTCAAATGATAGATGCTGCATTTCTACAGTTGTTGCCCTGTGAGCAGAAGAGCAACCATATGTCTAATGCCACTCAGCCTGTAGTCTCTGAAAAAAAGTTAAGAATGGATACAAAAGGAATAAAAAATAAACATTAAAAATCAAGTCTAGGACCAGGACCAGCATACAGTGTTGCCTGTTCTGGTTTGATCTACTGGATTGTAGCAGCTGGCAGCACAGAGGCTTCACGAGTCAAAGGATGTACCTGCAGGTGTGTGTTTATTAGCCCTGACAGCCTTTCCTCTATGAGTCTAAGTGCTTTTCAACTAATTTAATCTTTTAGCCTTCACAGCATCTTATATGTGATGGTTTGGGAGTTCCCTGCCCTCCCACACTTTGTAAAATCCCCCAGACTAGACTCAGCTGGCTGGAAGTTAGGGACTGAAGCTCTATTTACAGCTCAGCACAATGTACAAGCAGAGAGATACACAATAGACAGGAATAGTTACAGACATATGCAAGTTAAAGGGAATACAGAAACACAATTCCCCTCCCAGAAATCAGAGACCCCAGGAGGGGCTCCCAACCACCCTTCCACCTTCTTCCCACCTCTCTGCCTTACCCCAAGGTCTGCCTTNAAAGGAATCAAAAATAAAAATTAAAAATCAAGTCTAGGACCAGGACCAGCATACAGTGTTGCCTGTTCTGGTTTGATCTACTGGATTGTAGCAGCTGGCAGCACAGAGGCTTCACGAGTCAAAGGATGTACCTGCAGGTGTGTGTTTATTAGCCCTGACAGCCTTTCCTCTATGAGTCTAAGTGCTTTTCAACTAATTTAATCTTTTAGCCTTCACAGCATCTTATATGTGATGGTTTGGGAGTTNATCTTTGAGGTCTCTTCCAACCTTGGTGATACTGTGATACTGTGAAAAACACTTTTTAAACCTGCTATCTGATAACTCCCTATGAAGCCTCCTAATTCTTGTGTTATGATAAAGTGTTAATAATTGCTTCTTGTTCACCTTCATCCACTTAATGATTTTATAACCTCTGCAGTTTCTCATCTCAGTCCTTTGTTTTTTTCTCCAGACTGTGGAGCTTTAGTTCACAGAGTAGCTGTATCACATCTCCAGACAGGTCTGCTGGCCCTTCCTGCACTTTATCAGATTTTGCTATGCCATCTTTGAGAGATGGACTAGACCCACGCAGCAGATATTTGAAGTGCTCTCTGTGGGTATACATAATGAAATTTTGTCCTTCCTTTCCTAATAACCCAAACAGTCAGCTTGTGTTTTCAACCACAACTGAATCAATGTCCCAGGAGACTGTTGGTTTAGAAACCAGGTACTAAGTCTTTGCACAATGATTACCCAAACAGCCTCATGTAGTCCTTACTGCTTCACACACTTCATACTTTGCATTAACAAAAAAAAAAACAAAAAGGAAAAGGTTGCTGGAGCTGCTTTTCAGTTGCACAAGCTTGCCAGCACAAATTCATAGCAAAGACTACCTGCCACATGCAGACAACACACCCAGTATGGGGGTGCTGGTCCAAGCCAGCTGAAGTGGGCAAGGTGGGCAGCCCGCTTTGGGTTCAAGCTGCCTGGCATTTCCTGGCACAAGATCCTGCCTCTGCTTTCTTACAGCACTGCCAAAAATGAGTAAGCTGAAATCTTTCCAGAGTGCCTACCTCAGGCTAGTTTACTCTCGTTGAGAGCTGATTTCAGCTTGGAATTTTTGTGGTTTGGAGAGGGGTGTCTGGGATTATTTTGTATCATTTATCTCAGGCTAAACAGCTCCACCATTGCCAAAGAGGCTAGAGAATGCCCCTCGTATCCATATTTTAAAGAAATAAATTGTGTGATCTTTCATTTGTAAATTACTAATGTCAGCAGAATTTGGGAAAAAAAAAAAATATTGCATTCATGCATACACTATTTACACAGTGTCTTCCTGAGGAGGAGGCTTCCAGCATCACCACTGGCATGCACCTGGTTTTTTCCAAACTCTCAGCCTGTGAGTAGTCCTCATTTGTATGATCTTCAGAGATTTGAATGGTTAGAGTTTCAGAAAACCCTCCAGGTTAGGCATGTTTACCTGCTGCAGATCACACTGGACCCAGACACCCAAATGATGTAGGAGGCCAATCACTCCTGTGAGCAGCAGGAAGCCTGATGTGAAACAGCTCAAGAAATGAGCACCAGTCTGAGCAGGAGGAACGAAGTGAAGACAAGGAAGTGGAGAAATTCAAAGGAAGCAGCAAGGAAAGAGCAGGAAAATCAAGATTCTCCTTGATGCAAAGGACTGGCCTGCTTTGGAGAGGAAAGAGAATAATGAGGGAAGTTTTTATTTGTGGGATTCTCTTCTATTTCTGCCCTTCAGCCTGACTCCAGTCCAGTGAGCTTCGAGTCCTTAAGAAGAGTATCTGACTTTGACCTCCTCCTGTTCATGCATGCTGCTACCCGCAGCACCTCCGGTACCAACAAGCTGGATCCCTTGCTCTGTAGCAGGCATTTTCCTAACGAGTTACAAGTTCTAATATGGAGCAGGCCAAAACCAAACAGCATCACAGCTCAGCAAGGGCCCATCACTGTTTTGCTGGCTCTTCCTGATGCTCCACTCTCCAGAGACTGCTTTCTCCTGGCACCCAAGAGGAGAATGTCAGATCCCAGCTAGTTGTGTGGCGCCAATGCAAAGGGAATAAAAGCCAAGGCAGTTGTGGGGAAAAGGCCATTGTTCCAAAAAATTTAAATGATGTCACTCTACCCTTTAACAGCACCAATAAAACCTCCTTTCCAATGGCAAGTGCCTTTCTCCAGTTGCCTGCAGTGAGCACAGAAGGCATGGAATGGATTAGTCTGCCTTTTAGAGGCTGGATGTTCATCATAAAACATCGTGTTTAAGCATAGGCTCTTTCTTTCCCTGAACACAGAGCCATGCAGCACCATAGTGCAGGGCTGGATCCCTCAAAGGGACCTCACCAGCGTGAGGACTCGAGCATGCCTGTTGGCAAGGGAGGAAGGCTGCTCCTGCTCCTCCTTACCGAACTCCCATTTACTCGTTGTTGTCATTTGCATTGTGGCATCTGCTAGAAACCTTAATCACAGGTTGTGGCCCCAATGGACTAGGCCTGAACAGATGTAAGAGTCACGTTTCTAATTATCTTAACACCTTTCCAGCAAGGTGTCATGAACATAAGTTAATTAAGCCTCGTGCTGACTCTGTGATGCAGAGGGCACAGCTATGTTTTTTTCTTCATTCTGATTTACAAATGAAAGAGCTGAGGGAGCAGCTCATACCTGCTACTTGGTCCTCAAGCCCTCCCCTGGCTTCTCCACCTCATCCACTAGTTGTCACCCCACCTGTTTTCACCTGTTGCTGATAAAATTAACAGACCACGTTCTGTGCCTGTGGCGGGGCACACCCAAGTCCCTGCCCCACCGAAGGTTTGAATGGGGTGTGAAACTGTTCTGCTCCCCACCCCACCTCTGGTTCCGGGGGTTTGGAATGTGAAAGGAGTAGGTGTCAAGTACCTTACTCCACCCCCACAGGCTTGAACGNCCCCCCGTGAAACCCTAAGAAAGTTTTCTCATAAAGATGAAATTCAGGAGGAGTTCCAATATGTGTTACTTCTACCTCAGTGCCCTGAAAGCAGTGCTGGACTGAGCTGCCCTCTTTCAAAACCATGAACTCACCATAGATGTGCTCCTCAAGGCACATGTACCTATGTGCTGGTTTGAGGCTAATTGGATTATTTTAAGGAGAGAAATTAGACCATTGGATGTAAAAAGAAAATAATGATGAAGTCTCTAGCATTCATTGGTTTGCTGAGAGGGATAAAAAGCCAAAATGTCAACAATTTGCCCCACTCTGGTCTGTGATGCTGGATCTATTTGCTTCCTCTTCATGCCACTCTAATATCTCTCCACTAATCTTGGCTAACAAATAACAACATAAGCTTTGCTCCTTGGTTTGTTTGTCTGTCTGGGAAAGTAGAGGGAGAAAGAGAGGGGAGCTTTGAGCCCCTTCTGGGTAGCTTTATTTGTCCAGGATTGTGTTTGGATTTCTCTATTATTTCTTATTTGTATATAATTGTAAATCCTTGTAAATATTTTGTGTATATATGCTTGTAAATTTTGCTTTGCTGTGTATATAACTTCGTCCTACTTCCAAGCTGTCTGAGCTAGTCTGGTAAATTTCAACAGTGGTGTGAGGGGGATGTTCCTAACCCACCAGAACCCATATGAGTCATCATTCAGGTGAGGGTTGACTCTTCATTGTGTAGGAATTGTACCTCTCTGTCACTGCTCAGCACATGGCTCTTGTGATGCTTGCAGCTATGGATAAACCCAAGGTATGAAAGTCACACCTGTCTCTCTTGCAGCCTACAGGCCACCCACGCTGAGCTGCCTGTGTCACAGTAGATTCCAGCCAGCATGAAAGCCTGAGATTGCCCAGCTGGGATGACAGCTGTAATGCCTATGCCTTGTGAAAAACATCCTGGGAGATCAGGATGCTGATGCCCTCCAGTGATGCATCCCAGAGCTATGCATACAGTAGTGGTACAGGAAAGAGCTTGCACTGCTGCCGAGCTGTGCTGGTGCACCAGGGATGCTCATGTGGCCTTTAAGCAGGAAAGGGTGGAATAAGGCTTGCTAGATGCCCTGCTCTGTCTCCACACTCCCACAGGAACACAGAAGACAGTATCAGCCCCTGCCTTGGAAGCCATGAGCCGGCAATGTGCGCTGGCAGCCCAGAACACCAACTGTGTCCTGGGCTGCATCAAGGAAGGGTGACCAGCAGGTCAAGGGAGGTGACTGCTCTCATCAGACCCCACCTGGCATACTGCATCCAGTTCTGATGCTCCCAGCATAAAAAAGACATTGAACTGCTTATGGAGGTCCAGAGGAGGGTCATGAAAATGATCAGAGAGCTGGAGCACCTCCCTAAGGGGACAGGCTGAGAGAGTTGGGGCTGCTCAGCCTGGGTAAAAGAAGCTTCCAGTACCTGAAGGGGGCCTACGAGAAAGCTGGGAAGGGACTTTTTTACAAGGTCTTGTTGTAATATGAGGAAAGGGAATGGACTGAAACTTGAGGGGAGTAGATTTAGACTGGATACTAGAAAGACATTATTTGCAGTGAGGCTGGTGAGACACTGGAACAGGTTGCCCAGGGAGGCTGGGGATGCTCTCTCCCTGGCGGCAAGGCCGAGTTGGATGAGACCTTGAGCAATCTGGTCTGGGAGTTGGAACTAGGTGATCTTTAAGGTCCCTTCCAACCCAAAGCATTCTATGATTCTATGACATCTCCTTTCCAGCCCTCTTGCCATTACTCAGGTCCCTTCAGGGCCACAGAAATATTTCCTGGCTCCTCTAGCCATGAGGAAGAAGCTGGACACAGGAAGGCTGGGGCAAACCAGGCTTGGCTGGTGTCACTCCCTGCCTGCAGGCAAAGCATGTGCACTAACAAGGCTCACTCCCCAGCAGAACAATGTCTTTCCATGGGCAAACACCTCCTGAAATGCCATTTTATGTTTTCAGATCAGTTTCTGCAAGGAAAAGCACAGGCAGCTCTGCCAGGGGAATCTCAGGCCACGACTGCTGAAAGGTCTTTAAGGTGACTTGAAGCAGACACCTACAAATTGAGAATATGGGGAATTAAGCAACTACAAAACCCTTACCTAGAGTTTCCAGAAGCCCTTCATTGTACTTGCTAAGCAAAACTTGATGCTCATGGTGATCATAAAAGTCCCAGGCACCAGCCCTTAGTTAGAGGAATCTCATAAATTAAATGATCTCTTTTATTTCATAATCTTTTTATTGCATAATCACTCTGGTAAACTGACCTTAAATCTAGAGTGCAGCATTCAAGCACCTTTTGTTCTGAACTCTTCCAGATGTCAGGGTAAACAATAAAGAAGTCTATTTCAGCCCAATTTTAATCCATCCATCTTGAGGGCAGTGTTTTTATTATATATTCATTTACTGTGGATTTAGAGGAATTGGCAAAACGGACCTCAGAGAAGGCTTAATTTAGGAGTGATTGCTGTACCACTACACTACTCTGCAGTGGCCTTACCAGTCAAAATAGCTTTTAAGAAAATGCACCTTGACAAACATGCCAACTATTATGAAGCCCTTGATAGTGGTGTTTTTGCATATTGAAGAAATCCATATCATTGAAAACTGAGGCTTCTTTGTTAAACTGCTTATGCTGGTGAGCTACAGGCTGTATTTAGTGGGAATGTTGTTGAACAGATGGAATCCCTGTTTTGCACATGATTCTGGAATGCAATAAAATTGTTTGGTTCTGGGAAACAGTTTTTCCTCCCATGACACTATCAAAATGGCCAAAAGGCCTGATTCTGAAATCCATACTCCCATGAGAAATTCTCGTTCATGTTTCAGGAAGACACAAGCTATGAAAAAAAAAAAAGGAACATCAGCCTTGCATAGAAATACTCTCATTTCCTGATCTTAAGAGGGTGCAAAAGAAAACTTGCTTTGGGAGGAAACAGATATAAAGACCTTAAGTACTCTGCTAGCAGCAGAAACATGGGAAGAAAAATATGTAAATGCACCACAACTAAAAAACTGTGATGACTTCAGCAAATCATCTTGAAGAAGCAGTGTGGAATCTCCTGAGAGATTTCCCTTTTCAGCACCTTGAGCCATCAATCCTGAACATTTCCCATCCCTTCACACCTCATGGAGGACGTTGGTGCAAGATGGAGGTTAAACCAGAGATTACAAAAATGGGCCCCTTCAGAAGCAGAGGTCAGGAAAAGTCACTTGGCTGAAATCCTTAAGGCCAAATTCTTGGCTGGTATAAATCACTGTGGCCCCCCCCAAAAAAAAAGTCACACTGAGGCTCCACCACTTCACACCCACTGAACATCTGGCCCACAGCCTGTGGGAAGAGGATATAATGTGCCTCATGCTTCATGCATTTCTAAACAGCTGCTTTGAAGGATTCCTTCAAGTCTCACATGAGACTGTCTGCCCTCGGTGAAAGCTCTGGGAAGGACTGACTGCACACAAACAATTTCAAACTTCAGTTGTGCAGGGCACAAAGGCATGCTGAAATACATCTCTAATGTAGTAAGCTGCTTCCTGGCAAATCTCTCTGCAAATCAGGTGGGTGAGAAAGAGATTATGTCCAACCCCAGACAATTAAGAGCTTCATGATGCCTTTCCATAAGGGAGTTTGCTTCAGTAGTTTTGACAGCATCAGGTGATTTCAGCCTGCTGCAGCTATGTGCAGTGGTTCGGCAAATGTCAGATGGATTTTGTGATGTGAATCTACGTGACCTTTCCCTCCAATCTCTTTGGTTTATATTTCCCTATTATTGTTATTATTATTATTGTTGTTGTTGATATTAATGTTGTTATCACTACTCCAGACCCTGTCTGGAGTCCTGTG
>WBNM01041490.1:3699-17716 GCA_013399055.1 Ramphastos sulfuratus
CCACCCCACAGCTCTTTCTCCACCCCACAGCTCTTTCTCCACCCCACAGCTCTCCCCTACCCCACAGCTCTCCCCAACCCCACAGCTCTCCCCAACCCCACAGCTCTGCCCTTCCCCACAGCTCTTCCTCCACCCCACAGCTCCCCCTCCACACCACAGATCTCCCTGCAGGTGCTGGGAGCCGCTGCTGGGGCTTGTTGCCGTCTACTATTTCCAGGGTGTCACAAGCTCCTCTCTGCCAGGCACTGGGCCATGCAATGTGCCCACCATGGCCTCCCTGTCCACACTGCCATCTCTTCCCATGCCCAGACCCTTCTCCTCTGTGTGTCTCATGTTCACATTTGCTGCTCCTCAAGCCACCACCAGCTCAGTGCTGTCGTGGTGCAGCCCTGAGCATCCCTTGATCTCTCAGCCATCAGCAGAGCTGCCAGCCCAGAGAACTCCTCTGCTTCAGAAGCAGCCATCCCAAGATACTGACCACCAGCTTTTGCTGCCACCAAAATGTGCCTTTTTCACATCTCACCTTTGCTTGTAGGTCTAAGATTAAAGTTTCTCTGGACACTCAGACCTGGTCACCCCCCTCCCACCCCAGAGGCCACATCCACACCGTGGGGCTGCCAAAACAGGCAGTGCTGTGAAGCTGAGATCCAGAGGGGTGTTCCTGGGACCCTTGTGAGATCCAGGATGTATTTCCTGGGACTCTGCTGAGATCCAAGGGGTATTTCCTGGGAGCAACTGATGCTGCTAGAGCTCTCCAAAGGAAATTTTCTCCCTGGCACCAGTGTGAGAAGTGAGGGCAGCCAGGTCTGGCTGGGGCTGTTGGTTTGCAGGCAGTCACAGCCTGGCACCCCTGAAGCTAAAACAGAAGCCAGGGTCAGAGGTGCTAGGAGTTAACTGCAGAGGCCACATCTGCTGCTCAGGCTTCACCCCAGCCCAGTGCAACCTTGGGCTATGCTTTCCAGCAGCACTTCGAGGCTGAGACTCCACAGCCTCATCACGTGGGACAAGCAACTGCAGCTGAATGAGTTTGCTGGAAATAGCACAGAAGAGTTAAGGCAGCACCGGGAATGTTCCTAAGGAAATGCCTGATTTCCATAGCTGTTCAGGGCAGGAAGGTGCAAGGGCCTGGGACGGCCCAAAATGAAACCTTGCAAATGAGCTGAAGTAGCCCCCAGGATTTCACTGCTGGTTGGAGCAATCACAGAATGCATCAGGTAGGAAGGGAACCACTAAGGTCATCTTGTTCAACCTCCCCGCAGCCAGCAGGGACACCTCCAGCTACAGCAGTTGTGTTCAGGGCCCCAGCAAGTCTGATCTCCTGCCAGGTCTTGCCCCTGGGTCACAACAATCCCACAGGGAGCTACAGACTTGGCGGGGTGTGGTGGGAAAGCTGCAACTGGGAGAGGGACCTGGTGGTTGGCAGTGAGTGAAGAGGAGGCAGCAGTGCCCAGGTGGCNCAGCTTTTAGCAGCTGTGGCCTGGTGCTGAGGGGTTCAGTGGTGCCCCTGTAGTGCTGGGTGCAGGGCTGGGCTGGCTGGGAGGGCTCTGCCAAGCAGATGTACTGGTGGATTCTGTGATTCTCCAGGGATGGGGTCTCAAACACAGCACTGGGCAGCCTGTGCCAGTCTCTCCACACCCTCCCTGGGCACAACTTCCTCCTGATATCCAACCTAACTCTGCCCTGCTCCACTTCCAAACCATTGCCTTCAGCCTGCTCCCACAGCCCTTTCTGAACAGTCCTTCCCCAGCCTGCCTGCAGGTCCCCTGCAGATACTGAAATGCAGCTCTGAGGTCTCCCTGCAGCCTTCTCCAGGCCACACGGCCCCAACTCTCCCAGCCTGTCCCCATAGGGGAGGTTCTCCAGCCCTCTGAGCATCTTGGTGGCCTCCTCTGGGTTTGGGCAGATCTGCACCTGCCCAGAGTCACTCTCCAGGACTCACTGCAAAACTGGGGCCGGAAGAGTGGGCACAAAGAAGGGACACGGCCACAGAGAGGGGATGGAGCTGTGACCCTTGCTGTTACGAAATGGTCCTGCCAAAGGAGGGGAGGTCTCCACTCTCTGCACCCTGGGGCCAAGAGTCAGGAATGTGTCTGGCAACAGGGTGCCAGGCAGGTGCTGGGTGATCACTGGAGTTCAACAGTGGGTGGGAGGAACAGTTCAGGGAAACACCTGCCGGAAGCAGCAGGAACACTTGGTCCCGCCTGGGGACCTCCCAAGGCACTCCCTGCCCTCTCCCAGGGGGCTTCATAGGGCAGGTAAAGTCCAAGTGCCCCAGCCCAAGCTGAGGGAGGTGGTCTGCTGCCCCCAGCTGCCTCAAGCCCCCCCGCTCCCTCCCTGAACCCCGACCAAACAAACGAGGGTTCAGCTAAAATCCCATGGGTCGTGCATGCACCAGGAGGAGCAAGAGCAGGAGCTTGCAGCAGCATCTCTCCCATGATAGATCATCCAGGATCTGAGACACCCTCCTTAAGGGCCTCCCACCTCTGTGGGCTGGACATGCCACCGCCCGGGCCAAGGACTGCCGAGGGGACAGGGACCCTCTTGCAGCACCCTTTGACTCTCCCTGCGGCTGCTCTAAGAGGTCAGAATCCCTTAGCCCTGAAAGGTAGGCTCCGGTGCTCCCCTCAGGGTCCTTCGCGTGGGACAGGGACCATTCCAGGTCTTCCTTGGGGTCCTCCACGGGGATAGGGCTCCCTTTGCCCCTTCCCGGGACTTGTCCGAGGGCATGAAGCTCTCTCTGCCCTGCTGTGACCCTCCCCAGGACTGCTCCAATTGGATTGGGCTTCGTTCGCTCCTGCCCAGAACTGCTCCACGGGCATGTGGAAAAACCACCCGGGACTCCCCAAGGGCCACCTCCGCCCTTCGTTACCCTCCCCGGGGCTGCTCGGAGGGACGCGCCGCTGGGACGGGCTGACCCAAGAGCACGGGAAGGGGGACAGCACCGGCCTCGGTACTGCGGGAGAGGAGGGTAAGCCGGGCAGGTTGGTCGCTGTCCCGGGGCGGGCACACAGCCGGGTGGTGGAGCGGAACGGCGGCCCCGCAGACCCAGAGGGCGCGGCCGTGCCTGCGGAAAGCTCGGCGGGGCGGTGCCGGGCGGGCCGTACTTAAGGCGGCAGCGCGGAGCGGGCGGCACCGTCGTGCCCATGGCTCCGCCGAATGCGGCCCGGGCGCTGTGCGCCGCCGTCTCCTGCCTGGGCGTCCCTCGCCGGCCCCGCTCCGCGCCCGCAGCCGCTCCCCGCGGGGCCGTTCCACCGCCGGCCGGGGACAGGGGGGCCCGGCCGCTGCAGCCGCCGATCCCCCCGCGGGGTGCGGAGCGGGGCCCGCCGCCGCCCGTCGTGAACTTCGGGGACCCGGAGGAAGCGTTCCGCAGCAAGAGCAGCGCCGAGCTGCTGCGGGGGCTGCTGGTGCTGGGGCTCTGCGCCGTGGGACCGCTGGTGGAGCACAACCGGGAGGTGCGTGGCTGCGCGGGGCGGGCACCGGCCGGGGGGTCTCGCTGCGGGAGGGGCGCTGGGCCTAGGAGGCTGCCTGCTCCAGGGGGGCGTTGGTCCCCAGCTGGGCGGGAAAGTTGCCTTTTCCAGGAGCTGCCGGTGCTA
The DNA here is from genome assembly GCA_013399055.1 of Ramphastos sulfuratus. Taxonomy (NCBI): domain Eukaryota; kingdom Metazoa; phylum Chordata; class Aves; order Piciformes; family Ramphastidae; genus Ramphastos; species Ramphastos sulfuratus. The sequence continues at coordinate 7,293 of WBNM01041490.1, forward strand.
GACCGGGGGAGGGCAAGGAACGTGCCAGTCTTGCGCATGGGGGTTCCCGGGCAGGGGACTGCCGGTAGCCCCGGAGGGGATCCAGTCACAGACGAGGCCGGGCTGTCCAAGAAGGTTCCCGCTCCAGCCGCCTGCCGGTGTCGAGCAGAGGGTGCCCAGTCCAGGGGGGATGCTGTTCCCCAGCTGGGCCGGGGGGGTGCCCGCTCCGGGGGTTGCTGGTCTCAGACTTTGCGGGGGGCTTGCTGTACCGCGGAGCAGGGGGCGAGAAGGATGCCGGTTCTGGGCAAGGGGGTTGCCTCTCCGGGTAGGGAGTCAGGCCTGGGAGAATGCCCAGTCCAAGAGTCTGCCAGCTTGAGGGGTTCCCGGTGCCGGACCTAGAAGAACTTCTCGTTCCGAGGTGGGCTGCCTATCTCGGGCAGGGGAGTGTCCACTTCAGAGGCACTGCCGGACCCCAGCTGAGTAAAGGGGCTGCCCGCTCCGGGAGGCTGCCGGTGTTGGGGCCTCTTGTCGTTCCGGGGGGCTACCGGTGCGGGCGCTGAGCTGCCCTTGTCCCGCAGCTGCTGCAGCTATGCCAGCGGGTGCTGGGGCAGGCGATGTTCGAGCGGCTGATGAAGATGACCTTCTACGGGCAGTTCGTGGCCGGGGAGGACCAGGAAGCCATCAAACCGCTTATCCGGCGCAACCAGGCCTTCGGCGTGGGCGCCGTGCTGGACTACAGCGTGGAGGAGGACCTGGGCTCCGGGGAGGCCGAGCGCTCGGAGCGGCAGTGAGTGCGGGGCCGGGGGCCGAACGGGGGCAAGGGGCGCGGCGGGCGCCAAGCGCGGGCGCGGAACTTGGCCGCTTTCGTATTGGTTGTCGCCGCCCGGCCCCCCGCTCCCATTGGCTGGGCGCTGGAGTTGTCGTGCGTCATAGCCCCTCTCCCGGGTGCCGCCCTCCACCCGCCCCAAACGCGCGGGGTACNCTGCCCGCAGTGGTGTGCTGCACCTCGTTGTCTCCCTTCTATCCCACACTGAGATGCTGCCACCTCCCCCACCCCTATTCGTCCCTCAGGGTCCTCTGCTTGCCCAATCAAATGGGTTGTTGGCTGGTACCCCACAGTCCCAGGGTGGATGTTGTGTTCCCTACACTCAGGACAAGGTGGCTGTGCCAGAAGGTGTGGGCTGGCACAACTCCGTGACCTTGTGGCAGCCAGGGATGCCATCCAGCTGCCAGACACTTGTCACACCATATTCAAAACACGGCAGAAATGGCTTTTTTGGGGGGGGGGTTGCCAGCAGATCTGTGGTGTGATGCCGTTGGTGATATAGGTGCTGCTGCTGGACTCCTCCCAGCTGCCACCAAAGACTTATCTCAGCTCCTCACCTGCTGCTTATCAGGGACTCTCTCTTGCCCCTTGCCACTGCTGCTGGAAATCCTCTTCAGGGCTAAGGTCCTGCCCAGCCCCAAGCAGCTCTGGAGGGCACCGCTGATGTGAGGGCTCACGGTGGGGAGCGGAGCTGTGCCCATCCCAGCCCCTTGCAGATTAAGCTGCAAACTTTTTACATGAAAGGTTCAAAGCTCCTCTCTGCAGCCCGAGCAGGGAGGTGACTTCTCTGAAGGCAGTGGAGCAGTGGTGTTTCCAGGAGGGGCTGCTTTCCTCCCTGGGCACATCGCTCAGCATCACCGTGTGGCTGAGCTGGCAGTGGTGGTGTTTGCATTGCTGCCCTTCTTGGTCTGGCCATGCCAGTGCTGAGTGCTTCGCTGTGGTTGACCACTGAGGGCTTTCACAAGCAGGCTTCTGCCTGCTCGCAGCAAGGCAGGTGTTGGAACCATCTGCACTGTGCTCATCGTCTGTGCCCCATAGGGTGGGAATGCCAGCCTGGAGGTCACCCAGGCATGTCATGGAGCAGGGACCAACCTCAGTGGGGTGTCAGTAGCATCGAGAGGGATGTGTCGGACCTGGCCAAGCACTGCTCTGGGTCTTCCTTAGCTCTGCTCAGGGACAAACCTCCAAATTACCTCTGTTTCTGCCAGGGATAGTGCCAAACTAGGAGAGAGAGACAAGCAGCAGTCGAGGGCTGGTGGCTGCCGGACACCAGAGCTGAACCTTTCCCTCCTGTGAGCACTTGAGGGCTTTACCCCACTGCCAGCTGGGCAGCAGAGATACAAACCAGATGCAGCCAGTGATTTCTTTGGTCTCGTGGTGCCATCTGCTGTTGCTGGGCTCAGGCAGAGTGGTGCTGGGCTAATGAGTGCTCTCCTGGAGATAACAGCAGGGAGATGCCTTTTCCTTCCCAGCAGTGGGCCCTGGCCACTCCTAACAGGATTCCTGGTTTGGAACACTTACACAACTCAGGCAGGCACTGGTTGATCCTTCCAGCTGCAGGCTCATACCTGCCGTGCCCTGCCCTGCCTGGGCTGGTGTCCAGATCTCTGCCTGCTTGTACCAAGAGTCCTTGGCCACATGCTGAAGGTTGCTGCTCGGTCGTCATGACAGATGGAAAAAAGGTCCTGTGGGCAGCAGAGCTTGGATGTTGCTGCTGGGGGCAGCAGGTGGGCTGGGGGCTTGGGGATGGGTGCAGTCCTGGGTGGGGTGTGGAGAGGTAGCAGTGTGGCTGGGCAGGGGCTTCTGTTGCCTGTGGGGTGAAACCAGGAGCCCTCCACTAGTGGAGGAGGTTGTGGTCCCCTTGGAGCTGTGGGCGTCCTATGGGCATCCCAAGCCAGGAGGTGGGGAACATGGGTAAGGACAGCCCTGCCCCAGAGGGCTGTCAAACACCCTGGTTGGCTCTGCCACATGGTTTGTGGACTTTGTGTCCTCTAGAGATTTCTTGGGTGGACACTTGATACCTGCCCCAGTGTGGCATTAACGATCCAGCCTGGCCAATCGGCCTCCCAGAGCCACAGCCTCCCCTTCTCCCAGTGCTCTGCAGCATGTGCTGCAGGGATCACAGAGTGGTTACTGTTTTGCTTGAAGCTGTGCAAGGAGGTCCTGCAGTGGGCCTGGGCTGGTGCCTGCTGGCAGCTCATACACTGGGCAGACTTGAAGAGCTTTTGCCAACAGCTTTGCTTTCTTCCAGCTTGCAGGGGTTTAAGCATCGCCCATAGCTTCGGGCTGGGCTTCATGTAACCGTTTTGCTTTGGATTCAGGGACAAATTCTCCCTGATGCTTCTTGTCCCTCTTGCCAGCCCCATTTCACAGGATGTGAGGGGTGGGAAGGGACATCTGGAGAGCTTCCAGTCCACCCCTGCCAGAGCAGGACCAGAGAATGCAGCACAGGTCACACAGGAACACATCCAGACACGGCTGGAAAGGCTCCAGAGAAGGAGACTCCACAACCTCTCTGGGCAGCCTGTGCCAGGCCTCTGGGACCCTTACACTCAAGTTCTTCCTCACCTTGAGGTGCAACTTCCTGTGCTGCAGCTTCCATCCAGTGCCCCTGTCCTATGGCAGGGCACAAGTGAGCAGAGGCTGTGCCTGTGCCTTCCTTCCTGACCCCCAGCCCTCAGCTATTGACAGACATTGCTCAGCTCCCCTCTCAGCCTTCTCCTCTGCAGACTCAGCAGCCCCAGGGCTCTCAGCCTCTCCTCCTCAGGCAGTGCTGCAGGCCCTGCAGCATCCTTGCAGCCCTCCCTTGGACTCTCTCCAGCAGATCCCTGTCCCTGCTGACCTGGGGAGCCCAGAACTGGATGCACTATTCCAGGTGTGGTCTCAGCAGGGCAGAGCAGAGGGGCAGGAGAACCTGCCTGGATCTGCTGCCCACCCTCTTCTGAATGTCCCCCAGGACCCCATTGTCCTTCTTGGCCAGCAGGGCACAGTGGTGCCCATGCAGCACTTGTTGTGCCCCAGCACTGCCAGGTCCTTCTCCCCAGGGCTGCTCTCTGCACTGCTGCAGTTTCTTCTTCCTTCCCAGTTGCAAGACCCTGCTCTTGCCCTTGTTGAAGTTCATTTGCTGACACTGTGCTTGTGGCACCCTCCTGATAACCACCAGGGCAGAATGGATTGTTGCCTCCTTATTCCTGCCAGGGGGGTCTTTGTGCTCCTCCTGAGATGGTTTCACTCTAGCCTGACACCTTCCTGAACACCCCAGCCTGCCGTGTCAGCTGGATCACTCTTCCCAGCCTTCATAACCTGCTTTGCAGCCCTTGCAGGTCCTGCTTTGCACATGCTTTGGGTGAAGGGCAGCTCCTATGTCCTGAGCATACCTTTTGCAGGTGGCTGCTTTCTGGTCACAGCCTGCCAGAAGCATTTGGGCAGTGCCTGGAGATGTGTCTTGGTCTGGCAGATTTGGTTTGCAGGTGGCCACATGATGGCTGGGGTTAAGTGGCATTGGGTTGGTGCAGGAATGGCTTTGCTGGCCAAGACTAACATTGCAAAGAGAGCAGATGATATCCAGGAAGAGCTGTTTCTTCAGCTGGAAGGAGCTTCCTGTGTTTTGCTTGCTGCAGAAGAATGAAGCTCAGCCCCATGGCACCGCTCTGCGTGCCCCCTGCGGGCAGGAAGGGCTGGGAGCAGTCTCTCCGCAGGAATGCGCTGGCAGGGCTCTGTTTGCCTGCAGCAACTCAAAACACTTCATAATCGAGGGTGCTTTGCTAGGCCAGTGGAGTGCAGGCACCCTGGGGAGGTCAGAGGAGGCTTTGTTCACCACCCCTTGTCCCCAGCCGCCCAGGTCATAGAGTCATGGAATGGTTTGGGTTGGAAGGGACCTACAAAGGTCATCCAGTCCAACCCTCTGGGTGCTGGATCCAAGATGTGCCCTGGGCTTCAGAGCTGTCCTGTGCTGTGCCTGGGACCTGCTGTTGAGCCTGGAGAAGAGAAGGCTCCAGGGAGACCTCAGAGCTGCATTTCAATATCTGCAGGGGACCTGCAGGCAGGCTGGGGAAGGACTGTGCAGAAGGGACTCTGCTGTCACATCCCACTCCTGGCTTTATGAGGTCTCCTTCCTTTCCCTCACCCTCTCTGTATCTGGGGGCAGAAAGCTCTTGACCTGTCATCAGGGTAGCAAATTGACAGAGCAGAGCCTGCTGGAGGTGGTGGTGCTGCTCCCCAGGAGCTCTGCTCTTGCCCTGGCTCACACCAGGCTTTGCTGGGCTTTGAGCAGTGTGGGGCTGCTGCTGCCTCTGAGCAGCAGGAAAGAAGGGCTCGGCTCTGCTTGTTCCAGCAGCCCCTAATCCTTGTCACAGGGTTTCCATGAGGGACAGCGTGTTCTGGAACCATGCCACATGCCTCTGCTGACCTATCCAAGCCCTCTGGCTCTGCTGCCTGTCTCACAGTGTGTTTCCCCACCGCTGGGCACAGCCAGCCTGGGGACACCGATGCCGAGGCAGAGGTCTCCTGAAGGAGATGGCTCTGCTGCCACTCACAGCTGCTCTTCAGAGGCTGTCAGTGTTCCCCCAGGCAAAACCCTGCATCTGCAGACTGCATTTGGGTTGGCAGCAGGAGGGTTTAGCTGCTCAGGCTTAAGGAGGGTCTCATAACTTGGCCGGCATCCACCAGGCTGTCAGAGCTCTCTTATCTCTGTGGTGAAGGGCCTGGGCTTGGAATGACTTCTGAGGTCAGCTGGAGTTACAGCTGAGACCTTGCTTGTGAGCTGTAGGCTGATGCCAAGGCACAGGGGAGCGTGAGGCATCCTACACCTGAGTGCACCCTGTCTCTGGAGGGACTCATTGCTTCATGGTCCAGCTGCTGGTGCCTACAAGGTGGGGAGATGTTGAGATGAGCCTTGGTGCCACCACAGTGAGAACTGCAGGCTGCTGTGCTCGAAGATAGAGCATCCAGCCCCAGCAGGACTGACCTTGTCCTTGCATAGGGTGGGCTGCTGGAGAGCAGCTCTGGGCCCTGGGACAGGACATCCTCCCTGTGCTGCTGAGGTCCTCCAGGTAACAGCTGCTGGACGTTGAAACGCTGTTGCCTTTCACAAAGGGGTCTGGGGCACTTGAGCTGCCAGCAGAGCTCACACTGAGCAGCGTTCCACCCAGTGGTAATTGGATAGGGAGGGAAGAGCAGGGTCCAGCGCCAGGCTGGCAGCAGGGAGGCCTCAGCGCTGCCCTGGCCACCAGCAGGGGGTTGCAGGGTATTGCTGACCTGGCCCTTATCTTCCCTGTTTCTCTTCTTAGCTCCGGCACCTCTGCAGCCGAGAAGATGGGAGGTGAGTGACCCAACCTCTCCTGCTGACAGGAGACAGCCTGGAGGTTCACTTGATCCAGGCACTGTGGGCTCCCACAGCCTCAAAACACAGGGTGGATGAGGAACATCTTGAATCTTGACCAGCTCTGCTCCTCAACAAAGGCTCAGCTTCTGCTTGGGCAACAGAGCAGGCAGGGCACATTGCAGCCCCCGGGGCTCTTTTGAGGTCCAAACCAGAGCCCCTCTCCCCTGCACCCATGGCAGAAGCTCCTGGGCAGGCTTTTAGGAGTTGGCAGGGCTGTGTGGGCATCTCCATCTCTTCCACCCCAGGAGCAGAGCAAAGGGAGAGGCAGCAGCGAGCCCAGACAGGCTTTGGGGGTTGGCACGGTGGGATCAGCAACACCCACACCTACATCTATGCTGATGAGGCCAAGTGTGACCAGCACATGGAGACCTTCCTGCACTGCATCGATGCCTCGGGTCAGTGCCCCATGTGTCCTGAGCAGCACCACTCTGCTCGGGCCCCTGAAGCCCACCACTGCACCTCGGGGACCTCTGGGGCCAGCTCTGACTCTGGCTATCTGCAGGTGGCAGCTCAGAGAATGGTTTCTCTGCCATCAAGATGACAGCACTGGGCAGACCTCAGTTCTTGGTGAGTGACAAGGCTGTGACCAGGGTGAGAACCTGGTGCCACAGAGGATACATCTACAAGGGCTTTAGGGTGCCAGGCTTGCTGCAGTGGCATCTGTACTGATGACAGAGTAGTGGGCAGCAAGAGGCTGCCAGCTGTGTGCCCACACCACTCTGGAGACCCTGCCTCAAAGTATGGGACCACATGAAGAGCACAGAACTTTAAAGGTCCCAAGGTGAGGGTGTGGAGGGTTTGGCCCCCGTTTGGTCAAGGTGCCCTGCTGCAGAGTCAGAGTCTGCAGAGGCTGAGTGTGAGCCAGCCCTGTGCCCACAGGTGCGGCTCTCAGAGGTGCTGGTGAAGTGGCGGAGGTTCTTCAACCAGATGGCTGTGGAGCAGGGACAGGCTAGGCAGCCAGCACTGGGCATCAAGCTGGAGCTGGAGAAGCTGCAGGTAAGGCAGATGGTGTCTGAAGGAGCAGTCTGTGCTGCTGGGCACTGCCAGTGGCTGTAGAGGTCCCGGGGCAGCCTCGAGCCTGAAGCCCCATCCCTGGAGACATCTGAGCTCAGGCTTGCTGTGACCCTGGGTGCTCTGGTTGGTGGTGTGCCTGCTGACTGCAGGAGGGTTGGACAAGATGTCCCTTCCAACCCAATGCACTCTCTGAACCCCTGTAGCCCCTTTGACACTGATGCTTTTTTTGGTGGCAGGAGGCCTTGGCTAACCTTGGCATCGCAACTAAGGAGGAGAGCCAGCAGTGGTTCACAGGAGAGAAGCTGGGCACGAGTGGGTAAGCTGCCTGTGGCCTGGAGTGCCTTGTGCCTGCTCCTGGGGCAGTGGCACAGCAGCAAGGGAAGGTCTCCAGAGGCCAGGGCTGGCTCAGGACAGCAACTGAGCACAGAGAAGGCTTGGGTGGAAGTGCCAAGACAGCTCAGGGTGGCATGTGCTGAACATCTGCTTGCTGGTGGGAGTTGGGAACTGGGGAGACCTGCAACAGGCCAGCATGGACCTGGTTCTTTGCTCCCAGCACTGTGGACCTGCTGGACTGGAACAGGCTGATCAACAGCCGGACCAAGCTCTCCAAGCTGCTGGTCGTCCCCAACATGCAGGTGGGTACCCATCTATGCTACTCGTGGGGCAGCCCCACAGCAAGGGCTCGGGGGAGCAGAGTGTGGGTCTGCAGCCCCTCAGGCCCTGCCTGGTGGCTTGATGGTGGCTGGCATCTGTGCTGGCCATGTTGTGATCTACCACACTGGACTCCCAAGCTGGCAGGATGGGCACTGTGTGCACGCTGAGCTGGCTGGTGGGTGCTGGGGAGGTGGGATGGGCAGCAGCTCTGGGGATGGGCATCCTCTGGGAGGTGTTTGTCTCCCCGGGACCCCACTGGCTACAGGCAGGGTGCCACAAGCTCTTCTCCTCTCAGACCAGGCAGCTTGAGCCTCTGCTGTTGCGCTTCACCGAGGAGGAGGACTTGCAGATGCAGAGGGTGCTGCAGCGGTTGGATGTCCTGGCCAAGGTAGGGGGGTACTGCAGGGGAGCTAGGCATGGGTGCTGGGCACGTAGCAGGTGGCCCCATGAAGCAGACTTGTGTGTCACTGGCCCTTCAGAGAGCCACAGAGAAGGGTGTGAGGCTGATGGTGGATGCAGAGCAGAGCTACTTCCAGCCAGCCATCAGCCGGCTGACGCTGGAGATGCAGCGGCGCTTCAACGGGCACCAGGCCATCATCTTCAACACCTACCAGTGCTACCTGAAGGTGAGGGCTGGCAGGGCACTGGGCAGGAAGGGCCTGCCGGAGCAGCTGGATGGAGTCCTTGGCACAAGTCTGGGCCTGACTGCCTGAAGGCACAGGGCAGGGGTGGTGCTGGTGAGATGCTCTGGTGCCATCTCTTCCGTCTGGTACCCAGGAGGCTTATGACAACGTGACAGTGGATGTGGAGCTGTCCCGCCGGGAGGGCTGGCACTTTGGCACCAAGCTGGTCCGTGGTGCCTACATGGAGCAAGAACGGGAGAGGGCAGCCAGGATTGGCTATGAAGATCCCATCAACCCCACCTATGAGAAGACCAATGAGATGTACCACAGGTGGGGGCACCCTCTGCCTGCAGCCCCCTCCCTTGCACCGTGCCAGGCATGGGCTGGGTCAGCCTGACAGCACAGCCACTCACTGTCCTGTGCAGGTGCCTGGACTACATCCTGGAGGAGATCAGACAGAACAGGAAGGCCAACGTGATGGTGGCCACCCACAATGAGGACACAGTCAAATTCACCCTGCGCAGGTGGGCACAGGGAAGGCGCCAGGACATGGCAGGGGCCTGGGGACTCAAGGGATGTGAGGGCCCAGCAGAGCTGTGACCAGATGTGCTATGGCTTGTCAGGTCCTCTTCCTGCTCACCTGGTGGGATCTTGGCTCCTAGCTGGTATTCAAGGCTTCAGCTGGCTTGGAGCTGGCTTGCAGGGTGGGAGGCTGCAGTGGCCACAGAGCTGAGCCCTTTCCCCCCGGGTTACAAATAAATCTCTCAAGCCCTCATGTCCCAGTGTGCATGTGGGAAATGGGCAGTGCTGTGCCCCTGCCCTGGGAGCTGATCCCCACTGCTTGGCTGGGACACGCTGGCACTGCCTGCTCAGCTCTTTCCATTCAGCCTAACACTGAGGCTTGGTTGGCAGGATGATGGAGCTTGGGATCCACCCCTCAGAGAAGAAGGTGTGCTTCGGGCAGCTCCTGGGCATGTGTGACCAGATCACCTTCCCCCTGGGTGAGTGCCGGGAGCAGGGGGCACTGGGCAGACACACTCCTGCCCCATCTTGACCCCTGGGGTCTGCCTGAGCAGCTGCTGTGGGATCTGAGATAGATGGAGCCAGGCCAGGGCTGTGTCAGAGCTGGGCTGACCAAGAACAGTGCCTCGATGCCGGTCCCCTGCTGTGGGGAATGCTGTGCAAGGTCTGGGGAGGAGGCCAGTGGATGTCACAGCTGTCTCCCCATGGCACCACGATGGCTGGGCAGGGAGATTTCCTGCCTTGGACTGTGAGCTGAGATCAGGATACTCCTGTCTGGGCCAGAGACCGGTGTTGGCAGGCAGCAAACCACTTCAGTACTTCCTGGGGCTGGGAGCATCACTGCAGGTGCACACCAAGCCCTGGGCTCTTCATTATGAGGGTGGCAAACAAACTTGTGTGACCTTTGTCCTTCCTTCTGCTGGCTTAGACAGTGGGGCAGAGCTCCCAGGCACCCAGACAGAGGGGCACGCAAGGACAGATGGGCACATAAGTGTCCAGGTGGCCCATGGCAAGCCAGGGGCTGCTCCCCCTTTGTGTGTGGAGCAGAGACAGAAGAGCAGGAGGTGATCTGGGCAGGTGTCCAGGGTGGCCGCTCCAGCCCCCTAGGCAGGGTCTGGCTGCCTGACCCCCAGTGTCACACTGTGCCCAGGATAGTTCTGGCTGAAGGTCACTGACATTGGCACAGTGCTGGCTGTGACAGTGCCGGTTCCTGGTGACCCTGGCACACCTCAGCCTCCTCCCATGGAGCCCTCTGTGTCCCCAGGCTCATGGTGCTGCAATGTCCCTGCACTGGCACAGCCTGGGGGACAGGGGCAGCTGCAAGGGAAGGAAGGCACTTTCTGATACCGCTTTTTTCTCTCCCTCTCCCCCTCCCCTTTTTTTCTCTCTCTCCCTCTCCCCCTCCCCTTTTTTTCTCTCTCTC
>WBNM01041493.1:0-22243 GCA_013399055.1 Ramphastos sulfuratus
TCCATATTTCTATCTATGAGATATCATGAAGATAATAATTCAGGGCCCAGTCCCATTAGTCTTTCCTCAGAGAAATACTATTCTTCAACATATTTTCTTCTGCCTGAACTTGAGGTATTTACCAGGCTGAGTGCTTCAGGCACAGAGGGGCTGGGGTCAGATTCAGCATCCTCCGAGCATTAAAACTATTCGCTTTGGGGTGGGGGTATCCTTGATTCTGTCTGGGCATTACAAGGTGGTTTCTGCACATCCTCCTCAGACAAGGCTTCCACTAAAGGCACTGGCATTTCATTTATAGCATCTGTGATAGTCTGACCTGAGAAAAGGGAGAGGACCCTGACTTGGGATCCCTGCATTCATCGGAACAAATACTCAGCTTCCTCTACCTGCCACAGAATCCTTAGCACTGAGTGAACTGGAAGCTGGATCCCAGTTCCTAAAAAATACATGGTACAGCTTAGCATTAAAAAACAAAATAAAAACCAAAAACCAAAAAAACCACCTTCAAAACATTTAAAAATAAAAAGAGAAAATATTAAACACAGCTTTCAAAGTAAACAAGAAGCTTACATTAAAATGTGAGGGACAGCAAGGGCAGGGGGGGCAGTGAAGAGAAGGGTCTTAAGTATGGATGCTTCTCTAAAGCTTAAAGTAAGTTGCTCCAGCTTTAGAAATTGCACCCTCTTGGCTAGCAATGTTATTTGTTTTAGGCTTTTTATTTTACAGGGCTTCTTGGAAATATACAGGCTGCAGGAGGGAGGAGAAAACATCAAGAAATATCATGAGTGTGTGCAGTGGGGGGGAAGGGAATGCTGACAATAAAATAGATCCCCCACTAAATGCATATTCTTCTGTTTATGTGTTTGATAATGAGACAGTAATGCCCTTGGCACTCCATAAACAACAGCTCCATAACCAGGAGGGAAGGGCAGAACAATGCATAGCCACGTTTCAGATTATGAACTATTTCAAGCTCTATTAAGATGCCAGCCTTTTAGATTATTGAGGATTTTCATTTTGTTTTAGGCTGGTGTTTACCATTCTTACATAATGTTGCTGTCTTACCTAACTGATGGTTTTACAGGGAGATTCTTCCTTGTGAGGCTCCGTTTGTATCTGAAGTTCCCAAGAAGAGAAATGACAGTTGATTTAGCTGTAATACCCATAAGAAAATGGTTAGCTTTTTATCAATGGAGCAAGTTTGTCACACAATCCAGATCTCCATAACTTTTGGAAAAGGAGACAGGAAATTATCACATCCATAATAAAAACATTCCCCACACACACACACACTTTGCTATTAAAGATGCTTTTGTGCATTTTAAAATCTAATTCCCTCATGGTAATAAAAAAATGTTTGTGCATAATGTTTGCAGTGTCAGATGGTGTGATTCTATCATATGATTTAAAATTAAACAATATCGTTACCATTCGACAAACCATATTTAAAGCTGAGATAAATATTTCTTCAGATGTTATTTAGACTGTATTTGAAAATACAAATAGAGAGCTATATTTTTCCTTACAGCTGGAGAGTTTCCTTCCTTCCTTCCTTCCTTCCTTCCTTCCTTCCTTCCTTCCTTCCTTCCTTCCTTCCTTCCTTCCTTCCTTCTTTTTCTTTTCTTTCTCTTTCTTTCTCTCTCTTTCTCTTTCTCTCTTTCTCTCTCTTTTTCTCTTTCTTTCTCTTTTTCTCTTTCCCTTCCTTCCTTCCTTCCTTCCTTCCTNGGTGAGTCTAAGGATTTTTTTCTCTTGCTGGTTTAATTGGTTTCTTTTTATTGTCGATTGGAGGGGGTTAAAATAACCCCTGTCTTGACCGGGGCTATCAGTCTCCTCTATTCAGCCTTTTTTATTCTTTCTTCCCCCTTTTTTTTTTTTTTTTTTAAATAAAAAAAAAAAAAGAAACCAAATTATTTCTGTTTAAGTAAGATGTGTTTATGATGTCTTGGAAAACAAATTTTTACACAGCTGTGCAAGAACACTGCTGCGCTGAGAGTGGAGAGCTGCAGGAGGAGGTGGAATATCTTTGGTTTGATTTTAAACCTGAGTTTCATCCTGTGCTCTGATCACTGGGTATGGAGATGAGAGCAGAGGACACTGCTAACCACAGGGAGCAAGCATTTCTTCAGTCACCCAATTCAGCATGTTTAACAGTTTCTAAAATGAACACCAACAACTATAAAACCTCACTCACTTGTGTTATTGATGCATACTGGCATTTAGCTCTCTGAATGTAGCTCGTTACCAAAATTTACCACAGCTTTCTCTAGATCTTCCTCTATTTATTCTGTTAATTAATCAAGTAACTCAACATTATATGTTAGCAAAAAACAAATTTTCCAGGACTATGGACATGTTGAATTTTACATATTCATTTTTAGTGGTCCATCACATCTAAGGGGAGAGAGATAAGCAGGATAGAGAATTTCTCCTTGTAGCTGCAAACCTTTTCTGAAGCTCAGACTATGGAAAACAAAGGCATTTTATTTCCATGCCAAACTAGGAGTCAGAGAGGTATTTTGCTTAAAAATATCTGCATGTATTTTGAAATTGAACTTAGATTGGATGTGTGGAAATGCCCGTTTTTCTGTTTTCATTATGTTTAACTCGCTGGGTTTTATGCTCTCTCTTCAATAAAATATGGTTTTTCCACGTTCATTTATGAGCAGCTGAATTTTGTAAAACTGAATTAATCCAGATTCTTCCCTGTGGTGAAAGACAGAACATTTTCTACCCCTTTTATTGAGTCATTTCAATCTATAAAGCACATCGATAAGCAGAGGCAAAAGCCAGCAGAGAGGCAGTCCCCGACAGCAAAGGCAGCACTTCTGACCCTGCCTCGCTCCACAGTGCTCATGCAGGCTCCATCCCAGCACAACTCCCCAAACTAACCACATTATTTCCAGTGCTCATCTCACATGGCAATTTGGGATAAACAAACACTGATAATGACAGCTCATTAAGGGCTGAAAGAGAAACAATTTTTATAGGGGGTACCAAAAAAAAAAAAGAAAGACAACAAAGAGATATTCTTACAATTCTTCTAGATGCTTGAAGACTGAGAAATTTTGGGGTTATTTGATTAACCTTTCCTCCAGTGTTCAGAATTTTCCAGCCCTAGCAAATGATTTTATTTCTAATTTTTACTGCCTCGTGGTGCCTATAAATGTTGAGTTTCAGGGATTTCATAATAATAAAAATATCAACCAGAGACATCAGCGCTGTGGAAGTTTCACGGAATTATTTTCATGAGGGATTAAAATCTTCTGATGTAGACATTAAAATCGAGCAAGTTAAATTATGTCAGGCAGTGTCAATTGCATGCTAACTTACCTAGTGGGGAAAGACTTGCTGCACTCTCACTAAAAGGATCTCAGCTCGAGATGCTTTGCTTGCTAACTGCAGTGAGAAATAACCGACATCGAGTGATTCATATGACCAATATCTCTTCTCCCTGCTAATAGTTAGCACGTGTATGCCAAGCTGGCATGAAGCATTGCTATCTCTTAAAAGACTGTGGATGTGAGAATCATAAGGCTGTGTTAGCATGACTGCATTTAATTGTGTGAAAGGGTATTTCCCAGCATCTGCTTAAACCTTAGGAAAACAGCCCTCTGCTTCTTGATTGTCACTCAGGATCATAGTAGGGAGCTAACAGTAAGCAGGAGCACAAGTGAGGAGCGTCTCCAGGAGAGGGCTTGGGGGTGATTTCAATGGTAAAATCTGGGGGAGGAAAGCTGACAGTGTTTTCTTGTGGTTTAAATTCTCATTTCTCAAAGTGAGCTGCAGATGTGAAGCCAGACAAACCTGTGAGCTGTGCGGCTCCTCCTGGTTATCAGCGTGGCATTGGTTAACCATCACTTGACATTGCAGCCTGACTGGGTTGTGGAGACAGGGTGCTGCTTGCTGGGCTCACAAGACGTGGGCTTTGTGTCAAGAGTCCCTGCTGGGTTGCTATGTAGTGCCTATGGCACCCAGCCCTACAAGGTGGGTACCTACAAGCAAGTTTGCTTCTGGAACTCGTGGAGTGTTCAGATCTTATTCTTACCCCTAGAAGTACGACAAGGATGACATGCAATCCCCCTGCCACTCCTGGCAGGATTTGCTCCTCCACAGAGCCACCGTGATGATGGAGCAGAGCATGGCAAAGGCCATACTGGTCCCACACTGCCACAGATCCAGGGGAGGCAAGCACAAGGGGTGGCTGAACACTGCACCAGGGAGAAGAATGCAGGCTCCCGCAGCCGCTGCCTTGCATGCACCAACCAAGAGATGCTTTCCCCCTTTTCATTACATGGATTTCTTAATAAAAACTGAAAGAGCTTTTTTTTCCAGAAAATGAACCCCAGGGGCCCAATCAGTGAAATACATTAACCTTTCAACTATCAGCCCCCCCCTCCCCCCCTCTGAAATTAAGCAATACCAGCCCTCGAAACGGCTAAATTACCTTCTTAAGTTTTTTTTAATTGTGTAATGATGATCTGACAAAAAGGGAGCAACTCAGGACTAGTAAATATTCAATGAAGAAATTTATTGTAGTTCTTATAAAGGGAATACCCACAGCTTTCTTCTCATGGACTTAAATCAGGCAGAAACTAGAGCGATAGGCATAAAGTGAAATAACGGATGCATTATTTCTAGTGGGATTTACATCACCATTTGGTCTAATTATTCCTGATATTTCACCCATCATATTAGAAGCTTCTTCAGGGAAAGAAATAACAGTTTGTCTCCTTGAGAACAAAGAACAAAGTGTCTCTTTGCTCTCAAGAAGCTCAGCTATCATTACGAAGAGAAAGGATCTGTCCATTATCAAGAAATCCCACTAGAAATCTTGAATATCTTACCAAATAATTCCTGAGCACACTAAAAATAGCAGCAAATGAAAGGAGCAGAAACTATGGGACCTTGGAAAATAAATAAATAAATAAAGGAAGGGAGGAAGAATCAGGGATGCTCCACAACCCACTCTGTTCATTTTGATATTAATCCAAAGACTAAACTCTGCCTGGCATGTACAGTTAATCTAAGCAAGGTAGCCACCACTCCTTTATACTCCTCGTTCAGCAAGTCACACTTTGAGCTGTATCTTTGGCCCTGGATTAACTGGTGGGAATGCATTTGCATACATTTGCACTGTGAGTGAATCACCACGAGTGATTATCTGTGGGACCTACTCACAGGATGCATGAACTTTGTTTTGGATTGGATTTCATAAAGACTGGGTGGTAAGCCTTAGGAGGAATTTAATACAGATCTAGGACCATGCACAGCTTTCAAGAATGTAATTTCTTATGATCTACCTAAGAGTTCTTTGTTCTGGATCTTGCACTTAATGCTGCAATATCTAGCAAAAAAGCATTTTAAATCAGCCATTGGAGCCATGGGGTTCAGGTTCACTGATGTGGCAGCTTCCTTAGCAAGGATCTTGATGGGTCAGCTTGTGAACTGGGACTATGCCCAGGTCTGAGGGAAAGAGTAAGCATTTACTATCATCCTACCATGTACCTCTATAGGCAGTTGCACTTGGAAAACTGAAAGGAAACAAAACCTCAGGATGCAGAGACAAGAGGGCTTAAGGTACCAGTTTTGTGGAGAATGTATTTTGCCTTTTTCCTAAAATAAAGGAACTCCTCCAAATCTTTCTGAAGGTCTTTTTTACTCCCTAAGCACAGACATACGCTGTTCAGTCACTGCCAAAGGGGATATTGAACATATTTGACCTTGTGTGTAGATGTTGTTTAAATACATTCAGCTTTACTGCTTGCAAAAATCATTGGTCCTTGGAAGCAGAGTTTGTAAGTTTAGTGGCAGGGGCACGATTTACACTAGTAGATGGTGCTGAACATCTGGGAAAGTCCACCAGCTATTCAAGGGGAAAGTATTCAGCAGCAGATCTCTCCTTTTGGTGTGTGGGAGTGGGGTTCTGCCCCAGTAAGGGGTTTCATGGCAACGTGCTGTTGTGTTATGAAGAATTAAATACTCCCTCAGATAGTTTGCACAGTTCCTGTTGAAATCAGTAACAAATCTGCTCTGATCAGTGAGAGGACATAGCATGGAGCTTAGATGTGGACTTTCTGTGGTTATTGTGGTCCTATAAAGCATGTGTAAAGGATTGAGTATCTCAAGGAACTAGCTGCCCTTGCCTTCTATTGAAAGCAATTGCAAGTGGGATGCATGCCCTAAGATGTGATGTTAGTGAAAGCTGAGCATAGTCCCAGATTGCAAAACTGAGTCCAGAATGATGAAAACATTTATATATGTGCTACCCTTTTATTTTCTTTGGCATGCTCTGAGTAACCTCTGACCTTTTCTTTCCCCATGTAAAGCTGCTCTTTGTTTAAATGGAAACAGAATGTGAAAATGATGACAAAGGGATTTTTGGAACAAACACAATAGCAAAAAAACAAAAGCAAATGAACTTTCACTGAAATCTACTACCCTCTCAAACTCCTCCATGTGTATGAAAACAGAGAGCTTCAGGATTATGAGAGGATTTTGTACAAAGAAAGATGGCAGGCAGAGAAATACTCCTACTCTTACAGGGTGGGTAAAGGAGCCATGCCAGTCCATGGTGAGGATGCACAGGCTCACTGCCCATTCTGCTCAGGTGGCAATGGAGCACCTCCAGGCTAAGCTGTGTCTCTGGGAAGGGCTGTTATTGCCACCAAGAAACTCTCAGTGGATTGATAGGTGTGCTGGTTTAAGGCTAATTGGAATATTGTAATAGTGAAAATTACATTATAGGCTGTGAAAAGGAAACAATGGTGATGTCTACTTCACTCATAGGCTTGCTGAGATGTTTAGGACTAAGAACATAAACATTAGATAGGACAGTCGGTGTCTGTCGGGCACAGCGTCTGGGGCTGTCCAGCAGCTTCTGAACTTCTCCCCTCTGCTGATTAATTTCATTAACCACTTTCCTTCTAATCCCCTCCAGCTGATCCTCAAAATTCTCCTTAGGCGTAAGGCAAACCTTGGGGTAAGGTGTAGGGGTGGGGAGAAGGTGGAAGGGTGGTTGGGAGCCCCTCCTGGGGTCTCTGATTTCTGAGAGGGATGTTGTGTTTCTGTATTACCTTTACCTTGTATATTTCTGTAAATATTCCTGTATATAGTGTATATATCTGCTTGTATATTGTGCTGAGCTGTAAATAGAGCTTCATCTAAACTTCCAGCCGGCTGAGTTTCTAGTCTGGGTCATTTTACAAAGTGTGGGGAGTGGGTAACTCCCAAATCTACATCAATAGGTGATAATGGAACTTACCAGCAGGTCAAAGGAGCTGCAGCATGAAGAACACAGAGTTGTTTCCTGGGTTCTCTCCAAATATCTACCTGCCATGCACACACTGAGAGTGATAGAAACAAAATTCATTCAAATTGAATTAAGAAAGCTTTAGAAGAAGGAGAGTTGGAGTGTTCACAACTAGTCTGAGGTACAGGACATCATCCTATGGGAAACAAGAGATTGGTGGCTTTTTTATGCAGGTAGTGCACAGAGAAACATTGTCTCCAGTGCTGGGCACAGAGATGTCTATGGTGTTCCACCCTTCCCAGCTGTCCCTCTCTGCTAGCAGTCACAATTTGCCAGCTGACAAGTAGAAACCCAGCATTTGAGGCATGAGACCTTTTCTCAGGTCATCCCCTTCCCCACAAGGAAATAAAATGCTTCTCTTCTTGAGTTTATAGCTCCTTCTCTAAAGCAAACTTCTTGTGCTGCCTTAAACACCCTCTCTCCCTCTCCTTGCACCCTTGCCTCCCTAGTCTATGTCTTTTTAAAGGAGTTGATGCAATATCCTTTGCTTTCTCATTCCTCTTCTAGAAACAGTCCCTTGCTGCAAAGCATTTCTGAAGAATGCCTGAATCAGTGGGATCCTTCCAGCTCCGATTTTTCTCTTGTGCATAAAATGTGTTTATCCAGAGTCATCACTACAGTATTAGCAGCTCCCTTGCTCAGTGACACAGCTTCTTGCAGGCAATGCATGGGACATTCTAGGGCCTTTGTCAGCTGATGGGTCTCTGCACTTAGTGAATATGATCAGAGTTCATTGCTGTGTGTCTGAATCATCACAAATTTGAACAGCTTTCATGTTGTGTTTCAAATGCCTTCCGTGCTAGCCAAGTCTGCCTATAGTTAATATCCCAACATCAAGGAGTCAGAATTGCCTCATCTCAGTTATTCTGCTGTGGTTTTTTGGGGTTTTTTTGTTTTTTTTTTTTTTTTCTTGGGGTGGGTTGCTGGGTGAGTCTTGCTTCTTTTGTATTTGACCCATTTAAAGGATTTTACTTTCTTGCTTCCAGGACCTATTAGGAAAAAAAATTCAAGGGATGATATTCCACAGATCAATGTGGACTACTGCCAAGCCTCTATCCCCAAATACATTCATTGTTGGTCTCAAAAAGATATTGTACAGAAAGAATTCAGTGCCTTTTATATGTGGGGTTTTTTTGAAAATTAAACTACTGTGTGCAACAATTTACTAAGAATTGTTAATTATATAGGTGGAGAGAACTTGCATATGCATATCCATATCAGCACAGGCTCCCTCTGATTTAAAAGCATAGTATTCAAGAGTGAATAAGGAATCTAATTCTGTATTTGCATATTCATAATTCAATATACATTTATTAAAAATCTATCCCAAGTTCCAAATGTTCTGGGAACTATTAAAAATACAAACCATTAAAAAATTCCACTCTGCAAGGCTCAGGACCAAAATACAGAACAAAAACAGCTGATTGCTTGGACCTCAATTATATTCAATGAACTAGAGATAGTCAGGATCAAAAGCATTAGCTGCAGAGGAGTTCTCCAAATTAGAGGTGACTATCATATTCAGAATGGTCAGTCTGTAGCTCAGCCACAAATCTTACTCCAAAATGATTGACAATCACTAAGCTAGGGTATGACCTTGCAGTATCTGAATGGGACCTACAGGAAAGCTGGTGAGGGACTTCTTAGGATGTCAGGTAGTGATAGGACTGGGGGGAAATAGAACAAAACTAGAAGTGGGTAGATTCAGATTGGGTGTCAGGAAGAATTTCCTCACCATGAAGGTGGTGAGACACTGGAATAGGTTGCCCAGGCAGGTGGTAGAAGACTCATTCCTGGGAGTTTTTAAGGCCAGGCTGGATGGGGCTCTGAGCAACCTGATCTAGTATGAAGTATCCCTGTCCATGGCAGGGGGGTTGGAACTAGGTGATCCTTGAGGTCCCTTCCAGCCCTGAAAATTTGTGCTTCTATATGATTCTATGTGTGCACCATCTATTGAGTTAAAAAAGAGCAAAACATCTACTGTGTTTTATCTGCAGCCATGAAAAGGAGGTGCAGTTAGCAGATGCAGACTGGTCCCTTTAAGTAGTATGCTTCTGCTTCTTAGATTTATAAAGCCAGAGAAAGCTTAATAAAAGCTGAAAGATTACCTTCAGTAGAACTTTTTTTGCTTTCTAGGCACGGTGAAAGAGGATGGGATTCAAATTCTAAGAGCCCCTAATGCTTCAGGAACTAGGGATTTCATTTTGGCATTCTGAGAATTAGATACCAAGCTTAAAGGTCTTTAATACAGACACAAAAACGCAGTCTGAATTTCCAGCACAACTAACTCAGCTGGGGAGACTGATACCTGCAGAATACAGCAGGAAGCTGAGCACCCTTGATACTGTTTTCCATGAGATATTCCTGTATTCAATATGCATATCTATTGACATCATGGTCTGAGCAGTAGCAGGAGAAACCATCTTGTCCATAGCATCCTGCAATGTTAACACTGCCATGCCAGGGAGCAAAGCTGGTGTGCTCCTCCAGCAGTTAGAGCAGCAGTTCCCCATTGCCTTCTTACTCATTGTGGTAAAACAGTAAGTCATAGCAAGGAACCCAGAGCCAGGTAAGGCTGCACATCTCCATTGTCTTGGTAATGGGCATCTACTTTCTGCCCGAATTACATCAGTTTAGGACAAAAGCTCGTAATGCCTTAACAGCCTACCACTTCCTTTTATTTCTTTTATTGACAGCACAGGAGGAATTTTCTTAAGCAAAATTCAAAACCATAAGTAGGACTTTGGTCACCACACCTTCAGTTTTGCAGAAAGTGGCACAAGCCTCTTGTTTTAAAACATCATCCTTCCAAAGTCCTGTTCTACATCTGCTCCTGTTAATGACAAAAGTACAAAACATCCAGAAGCCAATGGTAGGCACTGCTGAAACTCCCAGGTGAAACAATAAGATTTTGGGTTTGTGTGTCAATCAAAGATTGCCTCCAGCACAAATTCTTCCACCTTTGAGCAGGCAGCCACACAGTCTTGAAGCAGAGGGAATATTCCACATCTGAATTACCACACTTTGCTTACTGGAGCCCTTTAGCAGTATTTCAGCAGAGTCCTGTGCTTGGCTGTGCTGCTGCTGAGAACAAGGCAACGCAGGGTGGTGTGACTTCAACCACCAGGTATTAAAAGGACTGGGAAGGGAATGATCCTGTTCATAATGTAATAATAATAGGTCTCACATAGGAATAGCATGGTTAGGTAGGATGAAGGAAATGGGAAAGTACAGTTCCTGAATGTATGCTTCAGTAACAAATATTCTGTGAGATGAGGCACATACTGGCCCAAACCTTATCCCTGCCAGAACCACCCTTATAAAATCCTTCTCTGCAAGCAAGGCTGCTGAGAGTCAGACTTGTTTATACCTCAATCCTTGGAATTTTGTGGGCAATATTACTGGCTTGACTCAACCTTTCTCCTGGCCCTTAAAACACTTGTGAGTAGTCAGCCAGAGAACTGGCAGTAGCTCCTCAGGCTGTGCATCCTCTTTCTGTATTACAAGGCTCCCTGTCCTATGTGTTCAAACCATCTTTTCCCTCTAAAGCTTCACAGTTCTGAAGATGTGGTTTCAATTAAGCCTGCAGTAGAGTTGCTGTGCATTATTTACATTATTAATAAACAGTTATCTAAGACTTTGCACCAATTCCTTCCAGCAAAAAAAAAAACAACCAAAAACAAAACAAAAACAAAAAAAACCACCCCAGACAGCAGTGAAACTGAAAAACAGTGTAACTAAGAAAAAACTGTTATTTATTGGGTATGCCATGCTTAACTACTGTTCTACCATGGGCTCACAAATGCAGCTTCTTCTGGAACTGTGAGAGCTGACACAGTGCCAGAAGCATACACAGGCTGTTTAGAAATGCCCCTATAATAACAGTTTCCCTTTGGAAAAGGGAAAACAGAGCACATGTATATTAAAGCTATCAACATGCAGATAAATAGAAAAGATTCTGTGCTGCTTGGGCTTTCAGGGCTACATTGCAAGAAGAATAAGCCACAAATTTTGCTTTTGATTTTAATCCTATTTCTGGCTACTTCATTCCAGTAGCTCCATGACTGCTACTGGAAGGGACCTCGAGGATTATCTAGCTCCAGCTCCCCTGCCATGGGCAAGGAACACCTCACACTAGATCAGGTTGCTCAGAGCCCCAAAGTCCAGTATCTGAAGGGGGCCTACAAGAAAGCTGCCGAGAGATTTTTTTAGAGTGTCAGGTAGTGATAGGACTGGGGGGAATGGAGCAAAACTAGAAGTGGGTACATTCAGATCGGATGTTAGGAAGAAGTTCTTCACTATGAGGGTGCTGAGACACTGGAACGGGTTGCCCAGGGAGATGGTAGAAGCCTCATCCCTGGAGGTTTTTTGAGGCCAGCCTGGATGTGGCTCTGAGCAACCTGATCTAGTGTGAGGTGTCCTTGCCCACGGCAGAGGGGGTTGAAATTAGATGATCCTTGAGGTCCTTTTCAGCCCTGACAGTTCTATGATTCTGTGATTCTACTGGCAAAGGGCACACTGAAACATAGTTCTCCATTGCCCATCTTTCAAGACTTCTCACTTAGCTGGTGTCTTATTCAAATAGAAATGAGTTGAGAGATGATGACTCTCAAAGGGTTGCAAACTTCCTAGTGCCATAGTCTCAAGGAATAACTGCCTGTCTTTAAATACAGGAGCCACTGGACTCCCTGAAATCCCCTACATCTATACCCAGCCCAGCTGGGCCTGTTTGCCTCAATTTTGTAGTTAATGACACCTGGGAGGAAGGAGTAGTGAAGGCTTTGAGAAGAGTTCCTAACAGCTGGTGATTTCTTCACTGCTAACAGGGATGAGGAGCCTGGAAGTCTGTCTACCCAAAAGGTAAGACACTGGGAGTATGTTTAACTTGAAAAATAGTTATTTTAAGTGAGAGGGTGGAGGAAGAAGAACGTTTTCACCAACCATGCTGTGCTACCTGGGGTGCTGGAGGTCCCAGAAGGAGGGTGCTGGAGCTGAGGGCGTCCCTCAGCACACCTCCTACTCGGAGACCTTTCCTGACAAGGTCCTGCAGATCTTCCCATTCTCAGGTACTCAAATAGCTTTTTCCATCACCATATCACTGCAGGCCATGGCAGAGGGACACCCAACAGAACAATGCAAACCTGTGTGTAATTTTAGAACATTTGACGCTATTTTATCTATCTGCAGCCACTCCTGAACTTAAGTAATACTTAAAAAAATAAATGCTTAGAAAATGTCCTAGAAGGAGTGATCAATTGAATCCCACCTGAGTTACCTCTTGGTCTCTGTTTTCCCTGCTTCCTTTGTTACACTTCTTGCATTTGTACACAGACAACTCAGAAACTTTCCTAGGTAACCTTTGAATCTCTGCCTTTCTTCCTTTGTTCTATTTCCTGAGTTTTTCACTTCATGTTCTCTCTGTACTTTTTTACTTCTCTGTGGATCTTCCATTATCTATATCATCACCGAACATTTTTCTCCTGTTGCCCAAGCATTTACTTCAGCAGCCTCTTCCTCTCCCACGGTCTCTGCTCCTACTAAACAGTACTCCTGGCCTCGCCCTTCAGCCCATTTTTTTTGAGCACTTCACTTTCTCCATGGAGCTGTTTCTGGTGGTATGCTGGTTTTTTATTCTGCTGAAATTAATTTCATCCTACCTCTTACTGGCATCTTCCAAAACAAGCCCTAAATGCCCAATAAAAGTAAAAGCCTTCCACATTAGGTCCCACTCCAAAGCTGATGAAGTCAATGGAAAGACTCCACCAACTTCCAGGGATTTGGTCTGATTTATGCAGCTTTCTGATTGTTTCTTGTGCACATGCACACAGTTACTATTTATAAATTTTGGATTTTGCAGAGCAAAATATTTAGGACTCTGCTTTCACAAACTTGCAGAATTGGGAAAAGGGGGAAAAAATGAGAAAATTAATTTGTTAGGATGGAAATTAAAATCTGAATACAGAATCCCAGGATGTCAGGGGTTGGAAGGGACCCAAAGAGATCATTGAGTCCAACCCCCCTGCCAGAGCAGGACCATACAATCTAGCTCAGGTCACACAGGAATGTATCCAGACAGGCCTTAAGAAAGTCTCCAGAGGAGGAGACTCCACAACCTCCCTGGGGAGCCTGTTCCAGTGCTCTGTGACCCTTACAGTGAAGAATTTCCCCCTTGTGTTGAGGTGGAACCTCCTGTGCTGCAGCTTACATCCATTGCTCCTTGTCCTATCACAGGCAGCAAGTGAGCAGAGCCTGTCCCCCCACTCCTGACCCCCAGCCCTCAGATATCTATAACCATTTATTAGATCCCCTCTCAGTCTTCTCTTCTCCAGACTAAGCAGCCCCAGGTCCCTCAGCCTCTCCTCATCAGGCAGTGCTCCAGTCNTCAGATGAGCCTTGGAGTGGACTTTGGTTCAGATTCAGTCTGGGGTGACAGGTCTCTTGACACCTAACTGCAACCCAGCAGTTTCAGATGAGCCTTGGAGTGGGCTTTGGTTCAGATTCAATCTGGGGTGACAAGGTCTCTTGACACCTAACTGCAGCCCAGCAGTTTCAGATGAGCCTTGGAGCAGACTTTGGTTCAGATTCAGTCTGGGGTGACAGGTCTCTTGACACCTAACTGCAGCCCAGCAGTTTTAGATGAGCCTTGGAGTGGACTTTGGTTCAGATTCATCATTTTGGTCTTTGCAGAAAATAAAAGGCCAAAATCAGTGAAGCACAGCAGCTTGAGAACACGGAGTTCTCTTTAAACAGCCAGAGAAGGCTTATTCCTGCTAACTACCTTGTTGTAGAGGCAGGGAGTTCTATCACAGTACTAGTGGAGCATTCTTAATATGAAAAAAAAAATGCAGCACCTGAGTTCTTGTGGAAATTTGACTTGCAAAGCAGGAGTCTGGAGAGTCAAAAGAAATGTGGTTGGCTTGCAGTGTGGCCTTTGTGCCACCATCTTTTCCATTGACTACTTTGTTAGTGACACCTGTATTGTTATGTGATAAGAACTGAAGCCTTTAACTTTAATGAAGACCCTGGAATAAATTCACATTTGCAGAGAAAGGATGTTTAAGCACAGGATATCTTAACCTCCTCAAGCTTTTAGGGAGAGATTCCTCAAGAATAGGACACAGTGCACCTAAGGGAGCTTGCTTTATTTTGTCCTTCTAAAATGTAGAACTAAATAACAAGATGTCCTTTGTATTTCTTGACAAAACCCAAATTCCTTCTTTTACAATAGTCAGAGCCTTGTACAGCCCATTTCAGTGTCTGATTCCAGCCAGAGTGGAAGTCGAATCAAGTCTACGTGGTTTGCATTGATTTTAAGGTTTGATTAGAGAGCTGCTTCAGCCTGGGTTTTGTGTCTGTGAACTGCCATTGAACTGGGCAGGAGAAATGGACACAATCTCACATATATTTGTGAACATTAAGGGCAAAGCAAGGACAAACATCTCACACAAATTTGAAAGAGAGCATCAGACAGGCAGTATCACTGTTGCACTATATAAGAGTCCAGTTCTGGAGGCCCTATCACAAGAAAAGTATGGACGTGCTGGAATGCGTCCAGAGAAGGGCCACGAGGATGATCAGAGGGCTGGAGCTCATCTCCTATGGAGATGTTGAGGCTGTTCAGTCTGGAGAAGAGAAGGCTCCGAGGAGACCTTATTGTAGCCTTCCGGTATCTGAAGGGTGGCTACAGGAAGGGTGATGAGGGACTTTTTAGGATGATAGGGTAGTGACAGGACTAGGGGGAATGGAGCAAAACTAGGAGTAGATTCAGATTGGATATTAGGAAGAAATTCTTCACCATGAGAGTGGTGACACACTGGAAAAGGTTGCCCAGGGAGGTGATGGAAGTGCCATTCCTGGAGGTCTCTAAGGTCAGGCTGGATGTGGCTCTGAGCAACCTGATCTAGTGTGAGGTGTCCTTGCCCGTGGTGGGGGAGTTAGAACTAGACAATCCTTGAGGTCCCTTCCAGCCCTGACAATTCTAAGAGCAGGTCTTTCACTGGCAGAAGTATGGGAAGATTCAGTGAAGCCAAAGATATCACGTTCATGGGGTTTGCATGCTTGGGCTGCCGTTACCACTACGTTACCAAGAGGAGCTGGACAAAAACTGTAAAAACAATTTAATCCCTCCAAAATCTGTTGAAGCTGTTCCCGTTTCTTAAATCTTGGTTTGGAAGGAAATAGCTCCATTTTGTTATATTTTGTTTGAGGGCTGGACACAATGACCTCCAGAGGTCCCTTTCAACCTCAGCCATTCAGTGATTCTGATTTCTTCCTCTCACCAATTTTGCAACTTTTAAAAGAGAATTCTCTGCCAGGTGCAGAACTGGAAAAAAAAAATACAAAGGAGAATGGGAGATGGCAGGGAAACTGAAACTATTATTGCAACAGTAATAACATAAATCTGTACTACTTGGTAGTCAATTAGAAAATAAAGCAGAAGAAAAGTGGCAAAAATCAAAATCCCCAGGTGTTTGAAATGTTCTGACTCTCAGAAAAAAAAACAAACCCAGCATTATTTCTGTTGCATTTCACTTGATACTCTTTTGGAGAAAAAAAAAAAATATATATTTTAAAATTATTGAAAACCTGATTAAAAAGAAAATATTTCATCAAGACCCCACTTTTTTGTCAGGAAAATTATAAAATATTCTGTGACATACCTAATGTCAGCAGCTGTGTTTTTGCTCGTTTTTCTAGTCAGGATCAGAAACAAAACCAAACAACACAGAGCAAATTTTAAAATCTGTAATCTTTCTGACAACCTCTGACAGCTTGAACTAGAGATGTAATAAACCTCCCACTACTGAAGACCTCCTTTTGGGAAGGGAGCTTAAAATTTAACTTGGGGATCTTCATCTTGTGACCGTGGTTCGGCACCATCCCTGTGGAATGATGAGCGTAGAAATCACACGTGGGGACCAGCTAACAAAATGTGCAGGCAAACAAGCCAATAATAGAGAAAGGATGGAGCTTGGAAAAGGCAGTGGAAGAAAGGGGAATATTTTGTTGCTTCTCTCCCTCCCTCTCTTTGTCTGCTTTGTCCCTTAAGGTTCGGCTATGTGGGCTGTATTGTGTGAATTCAGCTTTGATATCGATGGGGACATCTACTTAAAAATTGATAGCCTGATATGGCCCCAGGTATTTAAATTAACGAGATGTTAAATACTCTGTAGTTTTATCTGTAATTAGATGACATGGATGCAACTTGATCCCAAGAGTGATTTGTAATATTCTGGATTGTCCACTTAGGGCTTGGGGCCTGATCCATCGTCCGCTGACATCTATAGGCGGCTTTCCTTTGACATTTTTGGAAGCAAGACCCCCTGGCTTGCTCACACACAGCTCTCATTTATTTTTCTATCTGTTTATCAACATCTATACACAGATGTCTGATCTCTCCTTTCCACTGTCTCAAAATATTTGGGTTTTACATCAGTGAATGTCCTTATTTTGGGGGCAATTTCAATTAATTTTTAACTGCTTTTTTTCTCTGTAGTTATGTTTTTTTGCCTTTTCATTCCTGGCTAATTGTCAGATTTTGTTCAATATTTACAAGTTTTGCATTGAGCAGGATTTCTTATGCTAATCCTCTTCATCTAATATGCTCACTAGAGATGGTTGAAAAAAGTTGGAAGTTTTTTAGAGGAAAAAAAAGAAAACAAACTGTAACATTCCAAGTCCTTTCAGGCTTTTTTTTTTTTTCCTCAAAAGGACACATTTTTACCTTTCTCCTACCCAGCAGAAGCCAAGTTCAGTCTCTACATAACCCAAGATCACCCAAGATAACTACAGTGTTTAAACACATCCTGGTTGGTGGTGCCTGTGCCTGGCAGCATCCTTGGCAGGACTTTGAGTGCTGTGATTCCAGGAAAACTCACGGCACAGTCTTGTCCAGGGGTCAAACAAAACTCAGTGTTGGAGTCAGACATGAGAGCCCTCTTTCAAACTTCCTCCCTTCCCTGCTTGAACTAGATCTTCCTTTGGAGGAGATGGGAAGGCAGAGAATGAAGGGAAGGCACTGCCATCACCCCGTGCTTAATTTCTCCCCACATATCTCAAGCTTCTGTCATCCTTTCCTTGGCATTGAGAGCAGAATTGATGAGGTTAGGAGGTTGAGAGCTCCCTGGTCCTCCAGAACAGATAAAGGCCCTTCAGAGCAGATAAAAGGCATTAGGATTACAGTATTAGGAAGTTTTAAATTAAGTGAGCGTTAAATGAGTAGATAAGCAAATAGCCAACAAGAAAGGAGAGAGAA
This sequence comes from Ramphastos sulfuratus, assembly GCA_013399055.1. NCBI lineage: Eukaryota > Metazoa > Chordata > Aves > Piciformes > Ramphastidae > Ramphastos > Ramphastos sulfuratus. The sequence goes on from WBNM01041493.1 coordinate 17,565, forward strand.
ACAGAAGACAGGCATGCAAATGGCATGCTGAGGCACCCGAGGCATTGCCAGGATTGCTCCACTGGGAACTTTGTCATGCTTAGCTCAGCCCTTCTTAAACATCCCGAGTAAAGGACTTTCTTACAGCTTCTTCCAGAGCTCACTGTTGTTTCACAGCCAAACTCAGATGCTCCTGAAACTGTACTTGCCATCTCCTTTTTGCTCCATATGGCCCCATTTCTCTGTAGCAGAATCCTTCAGGCTTGCTGGAAAGGATTCCCCTCCCTCCAGTGCGCAGAGCTGCTGCGAGGAGAGGGAGGCTGCTTCGTCACTTGCCCAGTCTATACATATTTCAGTCTTTTAATCTTTCTCCCCAGGCCAGTCCTAGCAGCCCCTTCATCGCGCTCACAGCCGTTCCCAACTTCTCCAATTTGCCTGCAGTAATGAGGTGCCCAGCGCCAAGCGCGATGCCTCCAGGTCCAGCCTACACACGCTCCGTGCAGGGGCGATCACTGCCTTGCTGACACAACTTTGTCTTTTCTTCCTTCTCTTCCCCCCCCCCACTTTTTCTTTTTTCCTCCCTTCAGTGATCATCATTCAAAATTAAAATAACATGGAAAGGCAAAGCAAGCGAAATCAAAATCTAATGCATAATTAGATAGAGCATGAGACAACAAACAAGTCTTTGCTATCTGCCTCTGTATTGTAAACAGTGATTACTTTACATGTTCAATGTGCCATGAAAGAAGAAAGAGCCTCTTGTGATGTTTTGTGAGAGCTTTGACTACATTTGCCCACTTTTCAGACAACAAAAAAAATAAACTCACACTAACAAGGTGTATGTTTTCAGCCCTAAAATATGGGGTCACTCTCTGTTAAGGGGTCCATTCAATGATGAAATGAGATCAAAATGGTTGAGGCCACTGAAAGAAAGCAAGGAGGATTTGTCTGAAGTTCTGGTATACTGGCTATTATTTCAACCAAATAAGGATGCCTGGCTTTATTCTTCATGCTCCCTTGCCCCTTTTGAAAAACTGAAAAGAGGAAGGAAATGGCTAAATTGTATCATGTATTACCTTGATGAGTGCTTATAACTCTTGAGTCAGACTTAATCATTAATCCAGGGGTTTGTGGTGATTGTTTTAGCTGTGAGGTTTGCACGTGGAATTCGTGCAGCGCATCAACGTGGAACAGAAAAAGCCAGGTGCAAAAATCAAAATAGAGTGATTAGAGAGGGTGGATGTGCCTGTGTGTATAGACTTATATATCCCTCTGGTTTGATTTTAATACACAGATGAATATTTGTATATCTATGTCAGAACTACTGACCCTTAAATTGGAAGTGCTCTCTTGCTCAAAACCAGATTGCTTTGATCTACTATTTTTTTTTAACGTATTTATTCATTTATTCTGTCCAGGATCTGATACTCTTACTTATTCTGAGCAGTACTCTCAAATTGGGCAAAACATTGTTCTCCTAACCTCCCAAATATTAAAAAAAAACCCCACCAAACTAATTTTTTTGGCTCATTTTGACAAACAATGAAAAGCCTGAAAACTTCTCTTTAAAAAGCTAAAAAATTATATCACTTCAGAGGTGCAGAAACCTGTTTGTGTTTTGATCATTCTGAGACATTTCATTTTAGTACTAGGATTGTTTGGTGGTTTTTTTTTGTATGCTAATTAACGTACGTTTCAAACCACCTAGTTTTGAACTGAAAAAAACTATTATTGTTTGTTTGGTTGGTTTGAAACTTATGTTCCAACAATTAAAAAAAAAAAAAAAAACCAAACAAAACACCCAACCTGTTTAATTAAAAATGCAAAAACCATAAAAATTTTCTGTAGGAAGCCTTGATGGCAAGAAATCACCACTTTTTGACAAAAGGCTTGGGGTTTATTGTTTGGGGCTGGTTTCTTGTTGTTTGAGTGGTTGATTTGGTTGTTTGTGGTTGTGTTTTGTTTTTTTTTCCCCCAAGGAAAAAAACCCACCTGGTGGGAGATGTCCTTGCCTATGGCAGGGGGTTGGAACTAGATGATCTTTGAGGTCTCTTCAAACCTCATGATTCTATGACTACCTCCAGCATGACCACCTCTTTTGGGCTGGATGTTAGGAAGAGGTTCTTCACAGGAAGAGTGATTGGCCATTGAAATGGGCTGCTCTCAGAGGTGGTGGAGTCACCATCCCTGAAGGTGTTTAAAAGGAGGCTGGAGGAGGCACTTAGTGCCATGGTTTATTTAATTAGAATGTGTTGGGTAAAAAGTTGATGGTCTCAGAAGTCTTTTCCAACGTGGTTAATTCTGTGATTCTCTGAATAAAAATGTGGTGTGGAAAAGGAGTGATCTTTAACTATTCCTGATGTAGCATAGCTGAACCTTATGCAATTCCATACCACACAACTCACCCACTAAAAGATGAGATTTTATATGAGGCTAAAAATACGATTTAAATGTTAGACTACCACAGTCTGACCCATGGAGAGTAATAAGATATACTTGAAGAATCCACTTTATATAAATATATGGATGTGAGCATGTGTGTGTGTCCCTGTGCATACCATATATATATTATCCCTCCATCCATCTGTCTATCCATACACACACACACGGACTTTACTCCAGCCCAAACAGCTCAACTTCCTTTTGGAGGAATCTGCTCGTTATATCCGCACGAGGGAATAATGATCTGCTGTTGACTTGTTTGTACTCCGTCCATGCACACACAGCTATTAATTTATTAATTAATCCTCCTAAAAAGTCACACCTCTTCTTTCTAGACCGGTTGTCCTCCTTTTCTATTATTTACCAGCAGTCCCACTAATCCATCACATCTTGTTTTACCCACTCAGATCCTGAATCAAACATCTATTTCTTAAGGGTTTTCCAGCAAGCATATTTCATCTGTGCACTAAACTCTTGTGGTTAGATTTAGGTCTTGAATGATTATTATTCAGAAACAGCAAACTATTCAGCTTGAAACAAGAGCATGACTTTTTTTCTTTTTTTTTTTTTCTTTTTTTTTAGGTTTATTAAAATTGCATTAAGGGGGTTGGGTGTGTTTTTTTTTTCTCTAAACCCAGTAAGCAGAATGGCTACGATTGTAATGTGTTTATATAAACTGCACTTGTGCAACCGTTGACCATGATAATAAATGATTTATTCAATATTTCTTTAAATACTATTTTCTTTGGTTTCAACCCAAGGTTAAACATATTTTTAAGGGATTGCCTTCCTCTGCCTTTTATATATATATATATGTGTGTGTGTATGCGTGTGTGCATATGTGTGTGCATGCGTGTGTGCGTGTGTATGCGCGCGTGTGTCTGTGTGTATATGTATGTGAGTGTCTATGTGTGCGTGTATGTGTATATATGCGTGTATATATGCGCTGGTGCGTGCATGTATATATGCGCATGTGCGTGCGTGCATGCGTCTGCATGCATGTGTCTGCATGTATATGTATGTGAGTGTCTGTGTGTGTGCATGTATGTGTATATATGTGTGTGTATGTGCTTGTGTGTATATAGCGCGTGTCTGTGTGCGTGTGTCTGTGCGTATATGTGAGTGTGTCTGTGTGTGCGTGTGTGTGCATGTATGTGTATATATGTGTGTGTAGGTGTGTTGGTGTGTGTGTATATATGTGTATGTGCTTGTGTGTATATAGCGCGTGTGTCTGTGTACATGTGTCTGTGTGTATACGTATGTGAGTGTGTCTGTGTGTGCGTGTGTGTGCATGTATGTGTATATATGTGTGTGTATGTGTGTTGGTGCGTGTGCGTGTGTGTATATGTGTGCGTGTGCATATATGTGTGCGTATGTGTGCGTGTGTCTGCGTGCGTGTATGTGTATATCTGTATGTGTGTTGGTGCGTGTGTGTGTGCACGTGCGTGTGTGTATATATGCGTGTGTGTATGTATGTCTGTGTGTATACGTGTGTGCACGCACGTGTGTGTGTATATGTGTGTCTGTGTGTATACGTGTGTGTGTATACGTGTGTGTGCATGTGTCTGTGCGTGCGTCTGTGTATATGGGGGTGTGTCTGTGTATATGGGGGTGGGTGTGTGCGTGCGTGTGCATGCGTGCATGTGTGTGTATGTATGTGTGTATATATGTATATATATGTATGTAAAATGTGTGTGTGTAAAATATTTTAAATGTTATTCTGATAGATTTTTTTTTTTTTTTTTTAATCTTGGTTTTTCATCTCTGCTAGCTTATAAGTTGTGGTTGCTTCTGTGGCTACAATATAAATGTTCTGAAGATTTTTAGTAAGAAAAACTGTTAGTTTAGTTGATCATTATACTTATTTTTTTGCATCCCTTGCCCTAAAATAAATTGGATGGATTCAAATAAACACGGCAACGGGCTGCACACAATATACTCACCGCGAGTAAAACACCCAGAGAAGTTGCAAATACTTCCTGTTTGTTAATTTCTGCTAAATGTGAGGAGCTGCTCACACGGGCAGCACAGCAGGAGGAGGTGGGATGGGAGCTAGACTTGGGTTGTGCTTCCTCCCTGACCGATGCTCCACATACCTGCACTGTCATCCCCATAGGTTGTCCTGTTTCCCCACTTCAGGACAACACTGCCCAGCTGTGGAGGCAGGAAGCACATTCATTGCAAGAGAATTTTCTTCAAGAATACTGCAGCATCTTAAAAAACAAACAAACAATCAAAAGCTCAAAACAAACAAAAAA
>WBNM01041493.1:22273-41456 GCA_013399055.1 Ramphastos sulfuratus
ATGCTTTTGGTTTGTTTTTCCAGAGGCTAATCCTGCCAAGGTGCTCCTGGAGTGTGGGCTCTCTTCGTCCTCCCTGCACACAGACACACTCACACACCCCCCAACACAGACACAGCATTGCCACCCCCGCCCTAACCCCTCGGCAGTGCCTGCATCCTTTCAACTGCCTCCGCTCTCCTCTGCCCCCATCTGAATAGCACGGTCGATTAAGGGGAATTGATGGATCAAGGCAAAATGCCCAGCAGCTATAATTTTCCCATCCCACCCTAGGCAAATTTTCTCCTATGTGAATGAAGCTGGGAAAAAAGGGGAGGGGGGGGGGAAGGAAAAAGAAAAAAGATTTTGACAACAACCCCCAAAGATAACTCAAAGAAGCTGGTACATCCATTTGATTAAACTATGCAGACACTACCAGCTCCAGGGTTTTTCTAGATCTGAATCCCATATTTCTTCCCATTGGATTTAGAGCCCTTATGCCTCAACATCTCTTTGCACAGCTGCAAGAGAAAAAAACAAAAACAGCAACACAAATAAAAAAACAAAACAAACAGCAGCCCCCCACCCCCCCCCCCCCAACAAACGAACAGACAAAACCCGAATCCAGCCCTTGTAGCACTTTTTCTAACCCCTCTTGCTTTCTTCTGCTTCCATCTGTGCTGAAAAGATGCTTTTATCTGGTGGGACCTTGAGGTTTGGTTTGGCCTCAGCCAGAGGAAAGGATCTCTGGAGTGGGCAAGGGGACCTTGACTGCTCCCAGCTCTCCTGCAGTCCTGCCAGCAGCCCTTCTCCTGCCGGCGCTCCCCTGCTGCTTTCACATGTCATGAATGATTGCTTTCATCCCTCATCATATTGAAATTGTCAGGGCTCTCTGACGCCGATAATTTGCGTGAGTTGATCATACATTGGGAAATCAACAGGTCATGACCCCCGACCCGGCAGCCCGGCAGCTGGCTGAGAGCCACCTACAAATCTTATGACAGGGCCAACAGGGAGGCTGTGAACTGCTCAAGTGCTCGTGTTTATCAGCTGCCACCAGAGAAGCTGATCCCCTCTGCCCTGTGCTGCTGGAGAAGTGCTTTATTGCAAGCACAACCCCACCTGCCAGTCCATCCTAATTTCTTGACGTACCTGCACGGCTGTGTGCACACAAGCACATTTAAAACGTTTTTCTTTTCACTGCAGTCACTCAGAACAAACTTTAGGCTCCTCTGTATGTTTTATCTGAAGGATCTCAGCATGGAAGGTGAAAGGAACAGTACTCACGGTCTCCCTCAAGCACCATTGAATTGCACTCACTCTAGATGCATGCAATGGTTAAACTTCCATGGCAGCTTGACAGGATTATTGTATAAAACTTTATTGACTTGCAGGTTCTCTTAAGTTGTGCCTCTGACTCCTTACTTTCGCTTAGGTACAGTATGTAAGTTCAAAACGCCTTTGGTCCTCTGCTTCCCTATGTTTTTTTAACGTATAGGATTCCTGACCAATGCTTTCAAGTACAGGCTGTGTAAGGCAGGATAACACAGGCATATTTTATTACTCGTGGTCTTCAATAACTCAGCAGCTACACAAGCCAGAGGAGAAGGGGAGAGATCTATGAACTTGAGCATGAAGGATACTGCACGGATCAGCCAGAGGGAAGTCAGGAACGAAGTGGGTTCAACTTGGAAACTGCAAAGTTTCTGAAAGTCCTGTGCCCTGTAGGAAAGACTCATCCAGCACAGACAGAATTCTGTAGCAACTGGGAGTTACAGGCACAACTGGCTTAAAAAACTTCTACTTCTGATTGGAAAAGCCAAGGAGAGTTTGTTTTTTTGTTGGATAGTGCAAGCATCATCCTTAGATGATTCTTCTCAAGCATTATGCACCCAGAGCTAACTCCTCTGCTTTGGTGAGTGCTGTGGGTACAGTAGGAGGAGGGAAGGAGGTGTGAATTTGTAATTCTGATTTACAAAGGCAACAGCTGGCTCTCCCTGATTTGATTGCCAGGTGTTCATCTGATGCCACATGTTCGTTTCTGTGCCTTTTGTAGGTATCCTAAACAAATGAAAGTGCCTACATTCCCCTCTCCTGTACTTGAATTTAAATGCAGTGATATGCAAAATAAATAGCTCCTACTTATCTGTGTGGTGAGCAAGCATCAAATCCAGCTGATTAATTATGCAAATAAAAGAAATAAGGTATTTCCATTGCCCTACACCTTCTTTCACAGCACTTTGCTGTTCTTCTCACCTTTGAATTCTCCTGCTGCTAGAGCAGGTAGAGCCCTGGCACATGATACATTCCAGCCTTAGGCTTGGATTCCAAATTCAAAATAAATGAATGGCAAACTCCAAGTTTCCCTCAACGTGCACCAGAGTTGTTGTGGTCAAGGAAATCATTGGAAAAATGGTTCTCCATCCAGAAATGCCTGTTTTTCTTTTCGACTCTGACCGTCTTTTTTGTCCATCTCTTTAGAATGAGCCCTGGACTAGCCAGAAGGATCTGCTTTTACATGGATTTTTATAACAGTGCCCAGAGATCCCCAAGAGTGCTAAGGATCCTGAACGAGCTCTGTGAGGCACCATCTTAACCTTTGTCCCAAGGGACTAAGGCTTTGCCCCATGGCAAAAGGACAAGAAGAAAGAAAGAACAAGAAGGAGAAGAAAACCCAGTGGTGAAGTACATCTGCCCTGCTCTGCAGCTGGTGCAATCTAGCTGCACTCACACACATGAGCTCGCTCTGGTGAGTCCTGCTGATCAGTGCACAGGAGTGAAGGTGAGCAGTCTTCTTGTGCACTCATAGAATCATAGAATCAACCAGGTTGGAAGAGCTCTCCAAGCTCATCCAGCCCAACCTATCACCCAGCCTTATCCAATCAACTAGACCATGGCACTAAGTGCCCCATCTAGGCTTTTCTTGAACACCTCCAGGGACAATGACNACCTGTTGCTGTGAAAAAGACCTTCCAGCCTGAACTTTCCCAGTGACATCCATGGTAAGAATCTATTTCAGAATACACCATGTACTTGCTCCACATTTGAGTCTCCACCATTCTAAGAGCACAGAGTATTCTGCAGGCTTCATGCTGCCCCAGGTACTCCTTCTGACATCCAACAAATGCAAGTTGCTCTGCTGTCCCCACCCACCCCAAAATACCTAGATCTGTGACTGCCTTGCTGCTGCTTGCTGGGACTGTACAAAACTCACATCTTCCAGGCTGGAGCCTAGGGTGATTCCTATAGCTCCTGCACCCCAGTACATGAACATCTGTTGCTTGGAACAGCAGTGACTGTCTTTTAACAGGTAACGTGCGTAGCAAATCCAGCAGGATCTATCTGAGCCCAGTCCCTATAACCAGAGACTGGTAGTAGAAAGAGATGCATTAGTGACATCCTACAATGACAGCAAGGCTCATCTGCTCTGCTCTATTTGAACACAGAAAGCACTGAGGTGATGAAGTGCACTGTGTACTGTGGAACCATGAGGGTTGTGAGACACTGGAACACCTTGTCCAGGAAGGTGGTGGAAGCCTCATCCCTGGAAGTTCATAAGGCCAGGCTGGATGGGGCTCAGAGCAACCTAATCTAGTGTGAGGTGTCCCTGCCCATGTCAGATGGGTTGGAACTAGATAATCCTTGAGGTCCCTTCCAGCCCTGACAATTCTATGATTAAAGTTATGGCGAAAGGAAAAGTCTGACCTGCAGTCATCCATGCCAAAATTATTCTATAGACAAAACAATAGCTGAATAAAATTGTCATTTACCTTGATGAGAACCATATAGAGGTAGGACAAAAGCAGAGGAATCCTGCACAGTAACTGAGACAGCCACTGACATAACATAGAGGGCACATACTCTCTACACCCAGGTGGAAACAAATTGCAATTGGAGCTGCTGCACTGTACCAGATGTTCAAAACTAATCACAGAATAAGTATGTGTGTGTGTACCCACTTGTGTACAGAAAACTGTCTTTATAACCCATGTTTTTTACTTATACCCAGACAAAAAGATAAGATTTTTGACCAAAGCAACGATTTAAGGCTAGAACCATTTGAATTAAACCCCCATATTTTTCAAAGCTAAACTAAAACAGTTTCACTTTTCCCTTTAATATATCTAAATTGATATATGTTGAAGCTTAAAAAGACATTCATTTTGAAAACTGCTTGGTAAAGTATTTTTCCTCCTTTTCACTAGTACATTTTCCTTGTTAGCTAATGCTAATGCAAAGTGGTTAAGCAATTGTACACCACAAAATGGTTATTTCATAGTGGAAAAGAACTGAAGTATCAATAAAACAAAACCAATTTCATCCTGTGAATGGAGGAAATTGTGTTTCTGTCAAGCCAAATACTAAAACCACAACAAAATTAGATTCAAGTAAAAGAAATGCAAGATCTGAAAGAAAAAATATTCCAGTGCTAGTAATATTTAATGGAAAGAAGAAGCCGAGAGAGATAAAAGAAGTTTAGGAGTGATAATAGGCAGAAAACTAAGAATGGTTGCCACAGAACACGGCACTGAATAAAAAAAATTGGCAAATAGAGGTTGGGAACATAAAGGCAAAGAACTCGTATCACTGGGAGGAGTTCTTATCCATGACTAGCCTGACTGCAATCAAATTGCGTATTCATTTTAGGGTGTCATGTCAGCAGGGAGAGACTGCAGACCTAGTGGAAATCAGATGAAAAGCAACCACAAAAGCAACTTCAGCTTTCCACAGCTGCGGAAACTCATTTTATAAATGAAATGTAAGGGATTATCATTTGTATTCCACTTGGCTAAAAAGGAGGTGGATTACAGATACCAAAGGAAATTCTCATCTCTTGCTACCTCCCTCAATCTTCACATCAATTTGAGCAGAGCATGCTGAGGGTAGGCAGGAAAAGAGAGACTGGAATTAAGATACTCTCTTCTATCTTGTGGGGAGCAGACTCTTGTGGACTCATAGGAAATGAGAAAAGGGAAACATTAAGCTGATTTCAGCCTGACTCGTTAGGAGCTTGACTAGACCAGAACCAGCGAATCTTCTTCAAGCTACACATGGGGTTCTCTGAAAGCTGAGAGATGTTCGTAGCATGCAGAACTAGATGGAGTTCTGCAAAGGAACACTTCTTACTTGTTGTGTTTTATTTTTTTCCCTTTTTGCTCCTTTTCCCACTGTCTTATTAGTTTCCACACCTCTGTGTATTCTTGGCGCATTCTCTTCTTCCTGCTAGTAAATCTATCTGGCCATAATTTGAGGACTTTAAGCTTCTGACTGACTTCTAGGAGCTCTCAGATCTAGCTGGAGCAGTGGCTTCTAAGGTACGTGGGATGCTCTAAACTGATGTTTTCCAGCAGGAGTACTCTGTCTTGCAGAAGATATTCTGAGTACCAAGAAGAAGGAGGTCTAGTGTGACATGGAACCAGCTTCAATTGTGAGTTATTAGTATAACTCCCTTTGAGGTGAATGTTTTTACCACACCACATAACCCAAAGTAATGCTTATAATTTGACCATTCCTTGTAACTGCAATTAAAATATCATTACCCTAAATGAAATGCCTCTATCTCTGTTCATACAGCACTGGTTCTAGAGCAATGGTGATTTTTTTTTTCTTTGTCTCTTCTTGACACTGCCCTTGGTGGGGAGCTTTCAGAGGTGACAATTCAATTTCAGCCTTTCAAGCTACTTTCCTTAGCGTGATGACTTCCTAGCACTGCTGGTGGCTGGTTCCAGCACAGATGAAGCTGTTTGCTGTGTATCTAGAGAGGCAAGTGAAACATGATGCTCAGAGAAATGGTCTGAGGCTGCTTTCATATGCTTCAGCTGCAGCTTCCAGCGCCCACTCAAGAAAACAATGAAGAGATGCATGAAAAGTAGGCACTTTCCTCAAATAAAGACCATTATTTTCTGCCAGTCACTGTATGTTAGTCACAGAATCACAGAATGCCAGGGGCTGGAATGGACCTCAAAAGATTATCCAGTCCAACCTCCCCCCCACCCCCACAGAGTAGGATCACCTAGACCAGATCACACAGGAATGCATCCAGGCAGGTTTTGAATATCTCCAGAGAGGTAGAGCAGAGCTGAGTTACACAGCCTGCCAAGTTCATGTAGCAAGGCAGCATTCCCATACAGATTTCCCTACAATGAAAAATACAACTTAAAATCTTAGTTGCAATGGTAGTGGAGACCACTACAGGTATGAGCATCAATCTAATGTGTTCCACTGCATAATTCCTGGTAGAGAGACACCGGAGCTGCCCCAGGCAGCTCACTCTTGTATCTCCCATGCCTTATTCACCTGCCAGTCTCTTCTCACTACTTTGCTTAGGGACTGGCAGAGTTGATACCAAAATAGCCTTTCCATGGCAAATCAAAGGCCAGAACCAGGTAGAACCTAGGAGGATAGATTCCCAGGGTCCTGCTCCACCTGTTGGACAGCACAGCCTCTCTCCTGACCTGATCAAACACAATTTTGCTGCCCTTAAACATAGACCACAAAGTCTATCATGAACAACGTTCAGTGGCTTTTGCAAAAAAATACAGTTAAAATTTTTTGCTTGTTTGCATAGTTAAATATATATGATTTGGAAGAAATTGTAAGAGAACTAGGGAAATATTCTCTTCTTATTAGTCCCTGCTAGCCTGGAGGAAAATAACCACTTCTCTCTTTTTTCTTTTTCTTTTTTTTTTTTCCCCCCACAAATTACTTTGAAAAGTTGGAAATCCAATTACAAGTGGAATGATGCCAAGTGGTACTCCAGTATGACTGAATTATGAATCCTAGTGCTGATTTCGTGCTACAGGAGAGGGAAAACTGAGAGCTTTTAAGAAGTGCAGACTTTACTCTTGAGTTATACAATTCATTAAGCACAAGACATGCTTTAAAATGTTTATTCTTTTATTAGCAGTTCCCTAGAGAGACTTGAGACAACAGTGTTTTATAGTTTCTATAGTCTGGGCTGTGAATCCCCAGTTAGGGTACACATTCAGTCTTCTCCCCTCTGTGTCTTCTTTACTGCTTTTAGGAAAGCAAGAGCTTTTTGTGTTGTTTTGGGGAGCTTTTTAAGGTCACATACTGGACTCTGCACTCCACAGTGACTTCCCGGACACCAGCCTGGGTAGGGTCAAGCAAGACAGTAGTTCCAGGGCTGTACAGTCAAGATCAGTGAAAGCCACCCTCAAAAGATGGACCAGGTCATCTCAGTCTCTACCCACCTCATCCATCTCCCTGGCTGGTTGGAAAATAACATGGATTTCATCTCACTTTCTTCCTGTCTTCACCCCTCCTTCAAACAAAAGCAGAAGCTCCTTCTGACAGCTGATGAAACAAAACCTGCTTCATCCCAAGTGAGCTATTTCCCCCCCACACCTTGAATTTTTCCCCTTTATTGAACAGCTGACCTGGGAGGGGTTTTGATGTTCACCAGGCGGGCTGAGCAAATCATTTAGCTGAGGCAGAAGGAAGGGCAGGTTTTATGTGGCTACAGGTCAGGACTGGGATTTGAGATGGGTTCAGTTCCCAGCTCTGCAACAGACAATTTCCCTCACCTTGGTGAGGGTATTTATAGCCTCTTCACTTGACATCTGTAAAGGAAGAAGATAACACTCTCTCTTTACTCATGCTTCCTCTCCTCTTGGACTGGTGACCATCCCTTGCTGTGCTTACAGTCTCTATCACTATAAACTGGCCTGATTTGCCTCGAGAGCTCTAAATGTTAAATTCAGCAGATGCTCATTCGCAATGAAGTGAATCAGATGTCCAAAACACTCAGATTTGTCTGTGGTCAATCCCTGGGGAAGCTCTTCTGCAGTAATTGTTATTTGTCCTCTTTCCAGCATCACAGCACAAGGAGGTGGCTGAGTGGTCTAGCAAGAACTGATATTAATCCTCAACAATTTTCCCAATTCTCATATTTCCTAACTACACACCCTGGGCAGGTGATTTAACTTCTCTATTTTCCTAAGTTTATCCTTCTATTTGAAGAGAATAAGAAATCTACATTCATTTTATTGTTACAATGATAAATGGCCCAAGTGGTAAAGTGAATTCAGAAGAGTAGAAAGCCCCAAGTCTTCCAGAAAAAAAAAAAGAAAAAAAATGAGTATCTAATGCTGCATGAGATATTTCGAACATATTAGACACATTTTCACTGTCACTCTGAAAAAGAAAAAAAAAATAGAAGTGAAAATAAAAGAGCCTGACAATAAAATTAGGGGCTCAGAAAGGAGAGAATTCTTCACTTCTAGGGAGATGAAGTATGTTTGCCTTGGCTCTGTAACCCCTCTGATGTTCCACTCAAAGGTTTAATTTGATTAGCAAATACAACTCTAGCCCCTAATATTATTAACCTTTGGCTGTTTTTGAGGAAACAGTCTTTTCTTGACACTTTCTGTGAGCCTTGCACACATGATGTCACCTTTATGAATCATTAGTTTTCCACGCAATGCAAAATGGGAAAGAGCCAAAGAAACGGGAAGCAAAATCTTAGCACACCAAACGGCTCTTAATGCCTAAGTCCTGTCAATGATCCACTCTGCATTTGCAAGGAACCTCTCATGAAGTATTTATACTAATGACAACAAAAGTCGAACAATGGGAAAGGTGGTCCCTTCTTGCTGTAGGGACTGTTCCTGGGAAGCAGTGTAACTCAAAAGCTTTACAGACTGAATTAGGTGTAATCCTTACGGGATCACTAGCAGCTCATAAATAACTTTTAATGAGATTTCCAGCAAGTAAAATCGCACATGGGAGGGGAGAAAAAAAACAGAGAGAGCGAGGGAAAGAGAAAGAAGGGGGGGGGGGGAAATGCAAGAGAGAATCTCGATGAAAAATTAAAATGTTCACACTATCCCCCTGTTGTTTCATAGGCGTGCACAAAAACAAAGCAGGGATGCTTTCAGCCAGGCATTCTTAGTACCCAAAATATTTAATTAACTGATAGAAGAAGGGAAAGACTCACCAGAGGTCACCGCAACTGCACTGACACTGGCCACTAATCTATGGAAACTTAGAGAGCTAAATCTAAAGCATGTTCCAGAGTTAAGCAGGGAAATAAATCAAGGTTTGCAAATGTCATTTAAGTTTTCACCTGTCCCAAGATCCAAAATTATTGGCTTCACAATGAAAAGCATATGCTGCACCCCTTGCCTAGGGAATAGTAATGAAGTGAGGCAGACACTCTCCAGTTCTACACTACCATCTCTCCCCTCTTTATTTCCCATCGAGTAAAAATAATTACTGTATACTTGAGGGAGCATTTCCCTCAGTCTGCCGATAACTGCTGCCATGTTGGCTCTTCATGAGCCGCTCTTCTTCCTTGTGGGACTATGATTTGATTTATGAGAAAATAGTTGGCAAATTGTGGTGTCCATCTTGATGGATGACATCATTTGGGCCATTTTGCTGATCATGTATGACTATTTTTTTTATTTGTGTTTTTTTTTTTTAGTGCTGTTGCAAGTGATCAAGTGCTGCAGCACGGCTGAGTTAAGGAAAGGAGCGAGGCTGGGGGGACTGGGATTGGGGATGGGGGAGATATGGTGAGGGGAGGAAGGAGGTGACAGTTGCCTGTGCTCTGTAGGAACTGGAATGGCATTCACAGAGCAGAATCTCCTCATCTTTTCTTTCTTTCTTTCTTTCTTTCTTTCTTTCTTTCATTTTCTATTATTATTTTATTTTTTCTTTTATTTCCTTTTTTCTTTTATTTTCCTTTTTTCTTTTATTTTCCTTTTTAAATTTCTTTTCTTTTCTTTTTCTTTTCTTTTCTTTTCCTTTTCTTTTTTCTTTTAATTTACTTTTTTCTTTTATTTTCTTTTATCTTTTATTTTCTTTTATCTTTTTTTCTTTTAATTTTTCTATTATTTTATTTTTCCTTTTATTTCCTNTGGGCCATTTTGCTGATCATGTATGACTATTTTTTTTATTTGTGTTTTTTTTTTTTAGTGCTGTTGCAAGTGATCAAGTGCTGCAGCACGGCTGAGTTAAGGAAAGGAGCGAGGCTGGGGGGACTGGGATTGGGGATGGGGGAGATATGGTGAGGGGAGGAAGGAGGTGACAGTTGCCTGTGCTCTGTAGGAACTGGAATGGCATTCACAGAGCAGAATCTCCTCATCTTTTCTTTCTTTCTTTCTTTCTTTCTTTCTTTCTTTCATTTTCTATTATTATTTTATTTTTTCTTTTATTTCCTTTTTTCTTTTATTTTCCTTTTTTCTTTTATTTTCCTTTTTAAATTTCTTTTCTTTTCTTTTTCTTTTCTTTTCTTTTCCTTTTCTTTTTNGTTCAGCTGTAATCTAATTACAGAGGAATATTAAATTTATAGACTGAAAATAATACAAGGTACATCCAACAGTGAGATTAAATGCAAATGCCCAAGTCCTCCACATTGAAATTAAAGGAGGAAAAAAAAAATACTAAAAAATAAACACTAAGTACTGTTTTTATGCTAAACCCTCTGTGTCTAATCCCTTTGGCACTTGACTTATATTACCACTCATTACAGTTAATTACTACTGTATACTATATAGGAAGGGAGGTAAATATTTGTCCTCTAGGCCAGATTGGACATCCACAGAGTTATGAGATTTACAGATGCCTGCTTCAGATTTAAAGAGGTCTTGATCACACCAGGATGCCGTGTTTCAAGCTGAGATCTTTGCAGCACTTGGGTGATTATGTGGTCCCTGAAAGGTGATCAGGAAACTAAATCCACTCCCAGCAGGTAGATCAGACAAGAGTCCCCAGCATCCTGTGAAGATCTGCAGCCAATCTTGCAGAACCAAGAATGTACGCACTTGGCTGGCACACGGAGATGGACGCCCAGACTTGACCACCAACAGATCTGAGTGGGAAACAGAGAAGCTTGCAATACTTTTGGAAAGGACAGGTTTGCTTTAAAGCCTTTCCAAAGGTTCTTGGTAGACTTTGATTAGATTTTCAGTTATCCCAACTGTACATATGCATGTGAAATCAATCTGTCTCCATCTTGTAATGTTGCCTAACCTAAGAGGATACTGTTGAGGAGGCAAGAGTCTTAGAAAAGTAATAGCCACTGCAGGATAAAAAGAGACAACTGGCATTAGTTGAAAGAAAAAACTTTTTCATCATGAGGGCAATCAAGTAGTGGGATGCCCAGAGAGACTGAGTTGCCCACATCTTTGGAAGTTTTTGGGGCACAGTAGGATAAAGCTCTGAGCAACCTGCTCCAATCTCATTGCTGAGCCTGCTTTGAGCAGAAGGTTAGACTAGAGACATCCTGAGACCATTTCCAGCCTGAGTTTTCTTGTAATCCTGCATGATTGCTTTACAGAGAAAGGATTGTTTGAAGGCAGTCTATGTAGCCAGCAAAAGAAAGAGTCTTGCATTTCCCTCAAGCCAGTCTCACACTTGATCCGAGCTAATCACTTCTCAGAGATGAACATGCTTTAATGTCTGGGAGACCTTGGTAGAAAGATGCTGACAGCCCGGCTATGGATGTTTCAAACTTTTTCAACCACTCAAATGTCTAAGGACGTTGCAAGCAGTAGTGCTCAAGCCAGAGCCTGAAGGTGGATGGTGCTCCATGCTCTGCCAAGCACACTGCAACCAACCTTAGGGAGCATCTTGCTTGCAACAAGGAGGGTTGAGGCCTCAAACCTCAGCTTCTTGAGGGCAAATATGCCAATAGAGGCAATACATTGAGCATCTCTGAAATGTTCCTTTGTTGTAGGTGAAGAATTTGCCACTTAACGATAGCTACAACCCTCAGAATGTTCATCAGTCAGGCAAAGGGACTGCTTCTTCATGAACAGAGGGAGACAGTGGTGCTGATGATTAGAAAAAAAAAGAAAAAAACCCAAACCACCAAAGTATTTGATGCATTTTTCAAGAATTTCATAGCCTGCAAAACTACTTCTCAGACCAATACATCCTTAAGCTGGACTGTATTAACATTGTCTCCACGCAGCACATGTATTTTTCTTTTAAATCAGTTTAGCCAACTGCTGCCTTAGGTTTAGAAGCACTCTCTTGTCTATCCTGAAGGCATATTTGTAGATTGTATTTTCCAGCATTGTGCCTTCCAAGGGAATTTTCTTAAAATTATGAACAAGCTATGAAAATACAGGTTCCTAGATGTTTTTTTTTTTTTGCTCTTCCAGCTTCTGCTCTGGACTTTTGGTTGACTCTAGGGCAAACATTTACCTGGAGACTTCAACAGGCAGTTGATAAAACTGTCTCCATCATGTCTAGGGTGTCCTTTTGAGGAGGTACCTGTAGAACATATCCATTATTCAATATTTCAGTATTGGGCTTGCCAAAGGAGTTGGAAAAAAAGATCTGTTCTATAACTGGGGAATAAAAAATATGTTTAAGAGAGTCAAAAATGAGTCTTTTTCTATGTCTCAGTATTTTTGTTCTCAATATATCAATAGTGCTTTTTTATAAATTATTTCTTTGCCTCTCTTTTGGATTATGTCTCCTGATTCTTTTGTGGACATACTTGGTGGGGGTCTACTTTTTGTTTATTTGTTTGGGGGTGTTGTGTTTGCTGTTATTTTGGATTTGGGCTTTTTTTGTTGGTTTGTTTTTTTCTTTTTTTTTTGTGATTTGGTTTTGTGGTGGTTTTTGGTTTGTTTGGGTTTGGGGTTTTTGTGGGTTTTTTTCTTTCTTTGTTCATAGTTTGGTTTTGTGCTAGTTTTTTGTTTGGGTTTTTTGTTTTGTTTTGGTTTCTTTTCTTTCTTTTCTTTTTTGTGGTTTGGTTTTGTGGTAATTTTGGGTTTGTTTGGGTTTGGAGTTTTTGTTTGTTTTGGCTTTTTTTCTTTCTTTTCTTTTTTGTGGTTTGGTTTTGTGGTAGTTTGGTTTGTTTAGGTTTGAGGTTTTTTGGGGTTTTTTTTCTCTTTTGTGGTTTGATTTTGTGGTAGTTTTTGGTTTGTTTGGGTCTGGGTTTTTTGGTTTTTTTTCTTTCTTTATTTGTGGTAGTTTTTGGTTTGTTTGGGTTTGGGCTTTTTGTTTGGTTTTGGCTTTTCTTTTTTTTCTTTTTTGTGGTTTGGTTTTGTGGTGATTTTTGTTTTGTTTGGGTTTGGAGTTTTTTGTTTTGTTATGGCTTTTTTTTCTTTNTTTTTAACTTGGTTTTCTTTTCTTTTTTTTTTTTTTTTTGGTGTAAGGGGCAATACATAAAAACTTACAAGGTTTAAGTTTTCTTCACATTTCCTAAATGCACACATCTGCTTTTCTCATTAGCCAACTCCTGCTCACTGATGGACTCTGCACTTTTAATTCATGGCAAAACACTTTCTGCATATTTCAATGTTCCGTTGTTTTATTGAATGGTCAGAGCCTCAAAAGTGATTTTTATCTCTTGCTGCACTTCTTCAGCCAACTTTATCATGCTGAAATTATGATTTTCAAAGGAATTTCCTTTCTCCCCCATCCCTCTCCTAGCTATAATCTAAAGTGCATAACTTTATTGCTATCTGAATCCTGCCAAAAACACACTTTTATGGTACCAGTTATCCAGCATGTCCTGTAGAAGTGTGGGACATAGAGAGAACAGAGTGTTTCATATAAACTGCTTTCCCATTAACTACAACAATAATCATCCTGAAGTATAGTGTTTCATCTGAGGATCTCACTCTCCCTCAAAAAAAGCCTAGAAGTTAGTGAATGAAAGCTGAGAATCTCCTGGCTTGGTAGGAATGAGCAGATCAGCTCAGTCTAGCCCTGAGGTCACTCTGACACATGTGTACAAAAGTATGGGAAAAGGGTTGGAAAGTCTTCACCCCAACAGTTGCTCCACCACAGATTGGATTACAAGTAATGGAGTCACCATCCCTGGAGGTGTTCAAGGAGAGACTGGATGAGGCACTTAGTGCCATGGTCTAGTTGATTAGCTAGGGCTGGGTGATAGGTTGGACTGGATGAGCTTGGAGGTCTCTTCCATCCTGGTTGATTCTATGATTTTCCTGGTAGATCATGCCACCCCCTGGCACTGGTCTTGGATACAACTTCCAGATAGAGCCAGTGACCCAGGCCCTGAAATAATGTGGTTCCCCAAAAATTATAAAGAGAATTCTGTTATCTCTGGAGCTCACTGGACAACCTGAGGCCACCAGCCTGTGACCAGCCTGGGGATAGGAAATGCTGGAATCCTGATGCTACCATTCTTCTGGTTCTGTATCTGTGGAGCACTGGAAACTTCTCCACTACTTAGCTAATCACAGAATCACAGAATATCAGGAGCGGGAAGGGACCTCAAAAGTTCATCCAGTTCAACCCCACCTGCCAGAGCAGGATCACCTATAACAGGTCACACAGGAACGCATCCAAGCAGGTTTTGAATATCTCCAGAGAGATATCACAACTGAGCATCTTGCTGTTTGCAGCCACAAAAGAAGGGTGAAAGTGTTAGGTTAGCACAATGGGATGCAGACATCCTGCTTGGAGAGGTAGGAACACTCCTGATGTGAAAAATCCATCATGAAAATCTAAGGCTATGGAGGAAGAGCAGACCTTCCTCTTTCCATCCTATAAACTACCACTGAGTCCATCAGCCACCCAAGCTGACTGGACGTGGTTTCCACATGCTCTGAAGATACCTGGGCATGCTGAATCCCTGTCACAAGTGCCTCTCTGATACAGCCCACCCTATCTGTTATGAGGACAGGTCAACCAGCCTGAACCCAGCCCAGAAATAATCCATCAGTCCTCCAAGCCTGTGAGAGACATTGCAAGGATTCCTCCTACCTGCTTGGTCCTGAGAACAGCTTTCTTTCCCAAAAGCCCAACCTGGAAGACAGACTGCCTGGACTGGAGCCAGACATCTGGCAAGTTCCAAAGCAGAGTTTTTGACCCAGGGTGAATTTTAACTCTTGTAGATTTTTCTCTCTTAAACATGGGGTAGGAGCTCTTCATGCAAATAATGCAGGAAAATCAAAACAAACCCCAAAGAAGTCAACCTTGCCTAAACGGAGAAGCGAATCCAGCCTGTGATGTGGGAAGGACAGCAGGATTTACCAAAATGAGTGAGCAAATAGCTTAGTTTCCAGAAGTGCTCTGCCTCTAGGCAGGCCCCATTCAACCAGTGTAGGTTTTCCAGTCATTTACATCAGCAGTAATTTGTTCCCAGGTTTCACATCTTTCTATCAAGTGTCACATTATCTTCTCAAGCCCACCGCTTGTGCTGGAGCAGAGCAAGAGAAATGCACAGGTAACCAATTTCCTCACAGGCATGGCTGAGCTCGCTCCTAGGCTCACTAAGGCCATAGCAGCACTTATTTTTTTCATTTTTCTGTTTCCTGCTACCCTCTGTCTTTGTCAGAACCTGTTTCTTGCACCATTAAAATGCTTTCTAATGGACGATTATTTCAAGGAGCACTTAGGGCACAAGCAGTCCTTGACCTGGGCAGGATTTTACCTCTGAGACAGATACTATCATGCTTATGCCTCTTAAATGCCAATGCAGTCACACCATAATGACAATTTCATTCCTGGGTATCACTAATAGATCCCCAAACCTTACACAAGCAAAAGCATAGACAGAAGCAGAGCAAAAACATCCTCAAGGGACGTGCACGTGAACGGGGACGGGAATCAATAAGGAGAAATCATTTCTATGCAAATACAAGGCCTGAGAAGGAGGGCATCCAGGGATGCTCTGACTCCCTGGTTCTCAGCCCATCCTCCCACCTTCATGCTGTTCCTTCCAGAGATGGTCTACACTGCTGCCTGCTTGCCAATGCCTCGGCTCCCGTGATACAAGATCACAGTGCTGCTCCTAGGAGGCGGTGGATATGGCATCTGATTTTCCATAGAGAAAATTCAAAGAGGAGAGAGAGAGAAAGGGGGGGAGGGATAAAATGATCCTGCAGTTCTCATATTGTAATGGTTATTTATTTTGTTTAGAAAGCACACATCACAATGCATCTGGGTAAAAAAGAAACTTCCTTAATTATGTATAGGGCTTTGACTCCCAAAAGATACATCATGTAAAAGAAGAGAAGGGGGGAAAAAACCAAAAAACACCACAAATCCAAAAAACCCACAATCTACTGTTTGTTTGGATGCTCAATACATTCACTTGAAAAAGAACAGTTCCTCTCCAAGCCATCATTACCTATGTCTATGAATTTTTATTTGAGCCTCAGCTTATTGTAGAAGCCTTCTGCTTTGATTCTCAGCCTCTGTACCTCTCCCTTTCAGACTGCAGTTTTTAGGGGGCTGCAGTGAAGTGAAAATCAAGTGCTACACAGAAACCACCTGATTTCCCTAGGAATTTTTATGTGGGATCAATCTAGGATTCCAAAGAAAGCAGAATAAATCAAATCAAATAACACTTGCACTGAGCATATTGATGAGGGCACAGATCAAGCAGGACAGACATCCAGTTATAGAAATGATAGTCTGGAGAACACAGCTTTGTTGAAACAACTTAGGATGGCTCCCAGGGGCAGACCTTAAGTCAAAGTAACCCAGGATTTCCTCTTTGAGTAAGGGTACATCAGAGTAAATGAGAGCAGATCCATGTACTACAAAATCAGCCTGTTTTCACTGATGGCAGAAATGACAACCAAAGCAACAAGGAGCCTTCAAGCTTCCCTTGGTTAGGGTGATTTTTTCAGTGACATCAGTAAGGTCCACAGTGGGTACCTCAGCTGAAGGTATGGTACCAAGTCCCTCAGGTGACTGGACCATTTCATCAAGAGGCAGCTGCAGCAAGATGTTGCCTCCTAGCCCACAAAAGCAATGAATACCACATGCAGCATGAGGAGTTCCTGCTAACCCCACGTCTGCGACAGCAACAAACATTCTGCAAACCCAAGGCTGCATTTGGTGTGCAGAGCAGCACATCCATCAGCCAAGAAAACCTCTTGGCCATTAAAACTGGGTTTGGGAGTCCAGGTGTGCTGGTTTGAGGCTAACTGGAATATTCTAATGAGAGAAACTGGATTGGTGGTTGTAAAAAGAAAATAATGATAAAGTCTGTATCATTCACTGGTTTGCTAAATGGGATAAAAAGCTGTAGCATAAACAATTTGTCCCTCTTTTGCCTTTTTCACTCCTAAGGACTGAATCTCTTCTCTCTAATCTTTTCACTAACCTTGGCTAACCAGATAACAAGTAAGCTTTGCTGATTGCTTTCTGTTTGAGAGAGGGGCAGTAGCTTTGAGTCCCTTCTGGGTAGTTTCTTTGTCCAGGAGGGGATTTGGATTTCTGTATTACTTCTACTTTGTATATAATTGTAAATACTTGTAAATATATTGTCTATATATGCTTGTAAATTTAGCTTTGCTCTCAATATAGATCTTAGTTCCAAGCTGTCTGATCTGGTCTGGTAAATTCTTAATAGTGGGGAAGAAGTTCCTTACCCCACTACACAAGGGGCAGTATTACCTTTAGCCACCTGCTCCCCTGAGTGCAATCTTTGAGTGTGTACTTCCCACATGACAGCATTTTGGACCTAGTTTTTTACTGAGAGGCAGCACCATGGAGTCTGTGGTGTCTCTTTAGTTTTTCAGACTATAACATTTTAGCACTATGGACCAGATGATATATAAAGAACTGCAGCTATGGATCCAACTTTATTAGCCAATGGCTTTATAATCCATTAACTTAAACCCTCTCGGGGCAACAACAAATTCCATTTTTCCTGGCTGCATTTACATAAAGATCCAGAAATATTTTTCCTTCTGAGTTTGGGTTTGTTGTTTCTTTTTTTCTGCTGGAGATACTCCAGGAAACAAAAGCCAAAACACAACCAAAACCAAACCAAAAGAAGCAGCCAACTGAAAAGCCATTAGTAGTTGTACTTGTCCTTTATGTTTTTTTTTTCCAAAGTATTAGTTAATTTTTTTTTAGTGTTTGCCTAGTTGTTTGATCAAGTAATTGAACAAGGCTATGTCTGAAGCAAAGATGATCTTTGCAGAAGCAAGGACTAGTTTCTCATCCCTTACAAGAAAGGAGGAGCGAATTAAAAGAAAAAATGGTTTTGATTATAAAATGAAGGCTTAGGTTGAGCAAGCTGTATGTGGTTTTTGGCACCACTCTTTGAGTGAGTAAGAATTGGAGCCAATCCTGCAAGATGAGTAGAGCTGAAGATAATGCAGACTGTAAAGAAATATTCCTATCCCTGCTCCAAATTCCATGTTAGCTGACTTATTTGCACCTCTTGAAGAGCGCTGAATTTACCGTTCCCTCTTAATTGTTTTTGAGATGGTTTTTGTGTTGTTTTGGGTTTTTGTTGGGTTGTTTTTTCTTTTATGGGCTAATTCACAGTGTCAATGTCTGCAGTTCTGTGTTAGAGCATATAAAGGGATCTAAACAAAGGGATTTTTTAGTCTGAAACAACGTGCGGGTTTGGTAAGCATGGGGCAGTAGCGCAATAGTGGATACACAGAGAGCAGAGAATTACAGGTCATTGTGTAGGGAAAATGCCTCTTTCCTACTGCTGCCTTTTTAAGTTTGAAAAGCAGTTAAAAACCTCAGAAACGTTAAATTGTTTCATTTGAAAGAGTAGGAACGGGACAGAAAAACACTGCAGTCCATTAGATGGCATAAGTGCAACAATGGAAATTCAGGGAAATAAACTAGAGGAGAATCTTTTGTCTTGTGGATTTACTGTTGCCCATAGTTTGTGGTTTCAAAAGAGAAGTGGGAGGGAGGAAGAGAGAGAAAGAAAAAAAAAAAAAGGACAATGACCATTTCCCAGCGTTTTAAAACCAAAACCTGAAGGAAAACTAACAAAAAATTCCAGCTACCAAAAAAAAATAAAAATAAATCCATCATGATGAATATTTTGTTGTTACTCATCCATACATATTAAAAAGGTGGGGGGGGGGAACCAAACACACTGATTTGAGCCAACGCCCATAGCCTGACTTTAGAGGTGTTTAAAGGTCAGGCCTGGATTCATATTGCAGCAAGTGAACCTTATCTCTGCACTGTGCCAAACAAAAGCCACTTGAGTCTTGAACAACCCTGAACTTTAAGCTGCTTGAAACCTTTAGCCAGGCATGACTGTGGTGAAGCTTAGCCACTTCTAACCATACCCTTTCATAATTTGCAGAGCTTAGAGCATTAACCCTTTTGCTTGCTTGATCTTTATATGAGCAAAGGAAGAAAAATACTCTCGAGCAACATCTGGAAGAACAGAAGATCACTGAGTGATGGCCATAGGCCTTGCTGTTTTGTGAATTAAAATAATCTAAAACAAAAATAAAATAAAGGGGGGGGGGGG